>DWQX01000013.1:0-97819 GCA_018245475.1 Pharmacophagus antenor
ATATATATATATATATAATTTAAACAGAAAGGTAATGGTAGAGACAAAATTAAGGTCTTATATCTTTTCTTAATTAATAACCTTAATTCTCGGTACCTTGCTTTTTATTGATCATATTTAAAAATGCAAATTTTTTTTGAAGGCAGGTAAGCAATAAGAAAACTTGAACTAATATAGAGCGGACATTGTTATTACAACTTGTTCTGGAAGCATGATTCATGCAGTACTTTATCAGTGGTAGTCATAATTCATTCAATTCATTGAAATTTAAAATTATTTTTTCGTTATCTTAAAAATAAAATAATTGAAATTGAACAAAATGTTTAAACATTGACTTATAATTATATAACAGAATGGTTAAAACATACAAACTGTATTTTGCACAAGTTGTACTAATGTATAATTATATATATATTAATTTCCATGGTGATCGGTTTAAGTCTGGTACCTAGTGACATTAGGTAATTTGTACGTTGAATAAACGAACAAAAATATATAATCATCTTTCGTAATACTAATATCATATTTTCTCTGCCGATTTCAAGTATAAAAAAACCTACGAATTTAAAAAAAAATTGTAAAATCGCTATCTGCAGTGAAATAGATTTACACGTAATTAATTATATTAACTTAAATTTATTACTATATTCCCAGTTATTCTTAATTTAATCTGTCGAGGTAATTTAAATTATCGACGTTTTATTACACATCACTTTCAATTTTTACAACAAAATGTCATTGGAACGTTGGGTTATCGTATTAGAAAAAGATAACATATATGAATAGATACTAAAATATATGACATGTATTATAAATAATATTTTTTTTTCTATTCTCAGTTTCGATTTAAATATTATTATTCGATTAATCAACAAAGTTTGGGTGATTATGTTTGTATCCTTACCTGTTCTTTTTACAAAATTTTCAACACTTAATACTTTCAACTATTTTAAACGAATGTAAATATAATAAGGATTTGAATAAAAATAATATTTATTATGTAATTCAAGTTGTATCAAAACAATATTTTAAGTTATTTAAATAATAAATATGACATACATTTTCATGTACATTGACTGCTTAAATGTTGATTTTATGAAGATGAAACATTCAGGAATATTTACATAATATTGAAGTAAACATTTATATTATTATCTAACGTTATTTCCACTGTATTAACAAAAATAGTAAATTGTTATAGAATAATTGCAGTTTATTAGTATAAATGTTCTACATAATCAACATCAGTTACAGCTAAAATTTGTTTATTTACAGTCATTTTTATTAATCAAAGTTTATATTTGATTGTTATAGAATATTGTCTCATATCATAATAAGCTGTTGCTACTCAGTCACGATGTGGATTGACAGATAACATAATGTATCGCAATTTTTTTCTTTTGATATAGGCACATTTATACCTAATAATAATTTCCAAGTTTACTGATACCGACACTTTATTGTTGAGCACTTGCATTAATTATAACAAATTCATCAATTCCAGTGTCAAAAATTTTACTCAGTTTACACGGATATCTAGCTAAATGTGATTTTAAATTGCTAACAATTCGACTTTTTTATTTATTTTTTTGAATCTAGTTAACTGCTAGTATTTCAAAAAAACAGAGCTTATTAAAATTAATTCCTAACCGGTTATGATAATGGTAATGGTGTTAAAAACTTCGTGTGTAAATAGGCTCAGACTTTAAAATGTGTATACAAATAACAAAGACGCAAATTTTTGAACCTCATAATAGAGGTTGGAATAATAAAAACGTAAATCCATTCTTATTACTATTCTCTAATTTATTTCGAAAATTTGCTTAGTAATGCGAAATAAATTAAGACTGTTATTTTCGTAATAATTAAAATAATTTCTAGAGGAGTATCCAAGTTTCTGTTTTGTTTAATCAAAAATAGGTTTGATTGATGATTCCGTTAAACCTAATTTATTTAAAAGAACAGAGATTTTTTTATCGTGACAACAATGTATTTTTAATTGATAAAATACAATATGAGAAGGAAATATAAATTACAAATAATTTTTACTTGACCCATTATATAGACTATAAGAAAAGAGTTTATTCATTTAGTTATCACTACAGAATAAAACAATATTTGACTCGCAAATTGAAGTAGTATTATTGCTTTATAAGAGAAATTTGATATAGAATCCTACATATGTATACGTATTACGAAGAATTAGTGTTTGCACTCATCTATTTAATGAGAGAATTTCGGCGAGCCATAGATTGCACGATATGTAAAAACACTTTATTTTATAACAATTGGCGATCAAAGAAACATGGGTAATTTTTTTAATGTACCTAAATGTAGTATAAAAATCACTCACATTTATATGATGGCCAAATGTTTAAACATAGAGTTTTTTTTAATATCGTGTAATCTACGGTTAATAAAAATTCTCCTTAAGTGCTTGCCAAAAAAATTACTAACACAATATTCAAGTCTAACAACTGCAGTTGACTAATTATTATGCTTTGTATAAATAGTTAAATAAATATTATTCATTTTAATTACGATATTAATGATACTTAACGTCGCAGAAACTAATATAATGCTTTCTAAAACGATCATTTGAAATTCATTTCAATGATTTATTGTACAATGCAATGAAAACAATTGAAGATATAAACATATATAGTAAATAGTAACAATTATCATTTTACACACTTATGGTTTTATAATATAATTACAAAAATAAATGAGAAATATTTACATTCCTTTGTTATTTAATATAAATTGTAGGAAAGTATTTGTATGCTAAAATATACTTTCTATGTCAATTTAATAATAAATAAATAACTGTGACATTTTTCACAAACAGTACTCTGACTCCAAGATAGGTAGTTAAGCACCTGTAGTATAGGTTATCAAAGACCGATACACATACAAAGACATTTTTATTTAAATTCCTAATATAATAAATATAAATAACCAGACACAGAACAAATATAAATGTTCATATCATGAATGTTTGTTTTAAGCGGGAATCGAACCCATGACCCTTGGTGTAAGAGGCAGAAGTTACTACGATTATACAAACGAGCCAGTCAGTCTAATCTTTAATAACATTATGAAATTATTCGAAGGTGATGTATATTGCTGATAGATCTTATTACCCCTTACACATGTATAATGTAGCTACACGTATTATAGGTAATCATTTCACCGTAAACAAGTTAAACTTGATACCACTAACTTTTATTAATTAATCTCTATTGTTACACTCCATTTATAATAGTTTTAAAATTTAAAAACGTAAAAATCCCTTAAAGAAAGAAAAAAAACTACACATGTGTATGCTACATTTATTCTTGTACGAGTATTGTAGCCAAAGAGTATTTTTGGTAATCTAAAATCGATATTATATTTAAATTAAATGTTTTCCTGATTTTATTTCCAGGCTTTAATTGTATTTGGAACATTTCTGCTGTCACTCAGCGCGGGCGCCACAGCAGGCTTCTCAGCAATTCTCATCCCGCAATTACAACATGATAAAGGACATAGGAAATATTCAACGGAGATGGTATCATGGGTAGGTATGTGTTGAGATATGAGATATGACATGATTTAGTAATTTATAAAACAACGCTTTCAATATTATATTTTTTTTTAGCTGCAATATCATCATTGGCGTTATTTTTTGGTAACATGATTTCGGGATATCTAATGGATAGACTGGGCAGAAGATTATCACAAATGCTATTAGCATTGTTTTACGTTGGTGGATGGACAATAATAGCATTTGCAAATAGTATACATCTTATCCTACTTGGCAGATTTATAACTGGCTTTTGCCAGGGCTGGCTAGGTCCGCTTGGTCCCGTTTTCGTCGGAGAAATTAGTACGCCAGCGTACAGAGGATTATTTTTAGCAAGTTTATCACTGAGCATCGCTTCTGGAGTTTTTATGTCCCATCTATTTGGAACATTTTTACATTGGAGTCATGCAGCTTTATTATGTGGAAGTTTTCCCTTAATTGGGAGTATAATCTTGTATTACGCGCCGGAATCACCTGCTTGGTTTGCTTCCAAAAATCAAATAGAAAAATGTATTAAATCCTTCCAATGGTACAGAGGAACTAGTCCTGTTATGAAAACTGAACTAGATAAAATGATAATAGAACAAACAAAGAAGATAGATAAGAGAAATAAGTTCGAAACTTTGAAGACAAACTTAAAGAAACCGGAGTTCTGGAAACCCTTATGCATAATGTTAATTTTCTTTGCTATAACACAACTTTCAGGAATAAATGTTTTTTGTGCGTACACAACAGAGATTATGGAAGTTTTGTTAGGCAGTAAATCCAACACTTACGCTGCCATGCTGGGTATAGACATTTTACGATGCGCGGCTTTAGTAACTGCCTGTATCATGCTAAGAAGAATGGGGCGACGACCCATTGCCGTATTTAGCGGCACTTTTACGTCGTTATCACTAATAGTTTTATCGATTTATTTATATTTAGTAGAAATACGTGCAATAAAGCACGTCACACCATTCATATCTTTGGGGTTAACAGCGACCTACATAGTAGTATCAAATGTAGGAATAGCACCCCTTCCTTGGAATATGGTCGGAGAAGTTTTCGCAACTGAAACAAAGGGAATAGGATCTGGTTTAAGCGTTATGATGACATCCATATCATTTTTTGGAACAGTGAAAACAGCTCCAACAATGTTTGAACGTGTAGGACACCATGGAACGTATTTATTTTATGGAATGTCAACCTTAGTGGGGACAATATTTTTATATTTTTGTCTTCCAGAAACGAAAGGCAAGACTTTATTGCAAATTGAGGAACGTTTCAGGGCAGGAAGAAAGAGGAAGATAAAAGCTACAAATGATGTTACGAATGCATGAGAGTGAGGTCAACGTTATTATGTCAGATTGATAAGATAATTCTTGCCAAGTTCAGATTCGTTTTGAGCGTCTGATGAGGAAAGTATGATAATTACATAATTAATTATAACAAAGATCATATTCAAATTAGAAAACAGACTTTAAAAAAATTAGATTATTTTAATCGCTATGTGCAGTAAACTATATTTGTGTAAATTTTACAAAATGTTAGGTAATATCCAACATTACTTTTTATTCGTGATTTCGAGAAGGATCATTGAAGATAATATTATTATTCAATTAAAGGCTTAAATTAAAAGTCTTGAAAAGGCTTAAATTTCATAATTGATTTAAAAACTTTTATTGTGCACAATAAAATACAAAATTCACTTATTGGCTACATGAATATTTTTCATATCGAATCAAATGGATAACACTTTTGTTAATTAAGTAACCTGATAAATTATTCAACACTTGTTAATATTGTTAGCAGTAAGTGGGCATAGTTCCGGACATATTAACTTAAGGGTCCCAATGATGCGCCACGCGTAATAAAAACAGCGAACCTATTTTACGGTCCGTCGGGACCGGACAAGTGGCACGCGTTTGCGGCACTAAATTGCAGCCATCTTCCTGTTGTGACACGTGGATACAACACAACGTATCTAGATATTTCACCGAACATCTGCAAACTGCTTTTTTGGCACGCCGTGGTTCCCACGTAGAAATGCGATGTGTTTTTGTCGAAGGTTGACAAAAAAAACAAACTAGGAAAACATCTGGAGAGTGGATGTGGTTATTTCTGGAGTCGGCCCAAAGCGTTTATGAAGTTATGAGAAAGGAAGTTATTAATGCAGCATGATAATGGAAAGGCTTTGAAAGAAAAGTTATGTCATATCTGATAACATGTTAACCATTCCAAGAAACATTGTAGACGTAAGTGATAAAATATAGTGAACGATCTCTTAAAATAAAAAGTAATAAACAATATCAACATACATATATACCGCTTGTTATTTTTCATTCTTACCAGTTTATTTGTGTCACTTGGCCATCTATTACAAATTGTCATTAGTAGTCATGATAAAATGATAAGTGCGTTTACTTGATTACAATTTACATTGAACCAATTGAATATCTAGGTCACTCACGTCCGATAAAAAAAAACAGTTATTCTTTTTGCAACCCCACCTTGTATTCAATACTTAAAATGGAAGATCGTAAAGAGATTACCTTTATTTTTACATCAATTGCTTTTTATATTAGCTGATCTTATTGTGGTTTCCTTACATATTAACAAGAAGGCTTAGTTGCATTGGCTGTGTTTAGATTAAGAAATGAATATTTAATATTCTACCAGGCACGTGGCTGAACGGAAACAGCGCACGTGCTATCAATTATAGCTGCAATGATAGAAAAAAAAACTTGACTACAATCATTGAAGTTTAACCCTAATGGGAGGAGTAGCTGGCTATAAAATGAATTGAAAATCGCCGTAAACACAACCCCTCCGATGTAGGATTTCTAAAGAATGCATTTGTTTTTATAATAATCGATGTTCTGTATATGATCTTTCTGTTATTCAAGGTTAACTCTAATTAAAAATTCATTTTAAAATATTTATCGTCTTAAATCTTAAATATCAAAAGAATTAAACGAAATTTCCTAAAGTTTTATATTATTACATTTCTTTTATTGTTATTATAGAAGACTTGAATATTCAAGTAATATTCAGTTTAGGTTTGCTTCGAAAATGTCTAAATTTAAATTTCTGTATGTACTTAAGTACTGGAAGCGCTAATCAAAAAAATTATAAAATGTATTAATTATTTATAATAATATTATACTATAACACATAACGGCTTGTTTGTCATGTATCTCTTATTAATTTTACATCTTTAGACATTAAAACCATGTATGTTATTTAAAATCTATTGCTAATTCAACGGTAAATTTCCTTTGTTGCTATAACATAACTGTGTGAGATAGTGTTATCAAAAGGTTAAAGTTTATATTCGGTTCGTTCTTTTCAATTAAATTAAGTTTTAAGTGATGTAACATTGCTTCTAGTCCATACTATTGATTCTAAGATTTTATAACGGTTATACTTTATGATAGTTTATTAAATAAACTAATATTGAATTTAGATTAGCGGTCACAATTTCATTAATTAATCTTTATATGATGATTTAACAATGGCAGCAAAACAGGCATGCTAGTAACGAATTCATATAAACGACTATTAATGACTTTGACTATACATAATTTTTTAACTATATACTGATTTACTGGAGCATCATACTGCTTGTCTAGTAAAACATGTAATGTTTTAATAGATGTCATTGGATGATAAGGGATGGTGGTAGAGGAACCCGCCTGGCTAGATATAAATCTCATAAAATTCTGTTAATATATTGAAGCTAAAGTATTATGGGCGAGCATGTTTGACCATTTTCAATCTCGCAATCATGTGAAATTGTTTAAAAAACTTTCCGTTGAAACATTTTTTTCCGCATGCTCACAAATGTAGTTCATTTCTGTTTACTGAATTATTCATACGTTTGATACGTAGCATTTGCTGACAAATAATTATACGACATGTGACTGAAATGGTAGGAAACGTGGTTGAGGGGAAACCAACGCGCGTAACGCGTTTTGTGATTTCCGTAATTCCGACATTTATATTATTTTAATTGATTTCGCCCTTTGAAATGTTTAATCCATCGATTCAGCATTTAAGACTTATTTATTACAAATAAATTAAAATCCACGGATGAGTACATTGAAATTTTCAATAGCCATAAAAATTCGCTTTAGAAATGGCTATAAGTTAAATGAAAAAAAATATGATTCAATTAAAATGAAAGTTACATGATGATATTTTTCATGATAATTTTTATCTAACTTTAAAATGTTATGTTAGCTACATTTGACATCTATTTTATTCAATAGTATGCCTGCAGGCAAGCTCGAAGCACTTATATACGTATGTACTTTAAAAAATATTAATACACAGAGTGGTTGTTCTATTTTATTTTATTCTTATGGTCGTTATTTATAATCTGTAGCTATAAAGATATGTTAATTTTAGTGCACGATATCGCTTAAATGGAGTATGCAGACTTTTTGGGCTTATACGTGAGTCCCACCATTGATTTCGTCAGACATAAAGTGACAATAACGCTGTACCTATTAAAAAACGCTCGCCTAGAATACTCTGGTTCTACTCCTACCTATCTCTAATTTGATAAAGTATTGAGTTAAAAACAAACAGAAACTTGCAATGACGTTTCATGAAATTGATTTAAAAAGTAATAAATTGTGTGAGTAATGAGTTGTTAACTGCAACAATTATAATCATCAAATATAAACAGATCGAGTGTTATCTAGCTGTGATTATGATGCTTACATAATAAATGATGATCTAATGAACGCAGGGACAAAGGCATCGTTCATTGCGTTCAAAGATTAAAGTCGTTATATTATCTTATTTACAGTGAGAACCTCTTAGTTTAGCAAATTAATATTAATGACTCATTAGAATATGTAATATACAATGTTATAACATACACAGCTGCTTTAATATCCCGTTTATTTGCATCACTGTTCGTAAGCTTTTCATTCATCATTCATCGTTTTATACTTGGTATTTTGTAGGAGCTAATAAAATTGTTACCAATTAAAGCAAAAGCAAAGCATATGCCACCGTGACTTTGGCATACGCTTGGATGTAATTTAGACTGTTTTTGTACAATCTGTGTTGATCGCCAGATGGCGAGAGCAGTACGCATGCCGTATGGCGGCGCCATACATCCACTGGAGTCTGGTGCAATTTCACTGTCTTCTATCTCTTTTGATATGTCTGCCTTGTAAGCGGCATCACATTTTTAACATTTTTTGGCTTACACCATTAATCCAACGTAATTGTACCTCTTCAAATACGTATATTTACTCTTATGCATCACATAAAAGGAAAACTACATATCTCGCATCAGATGTCAATTAAATTACTTAGAAATATACGGGGAAAGAACTTCTCTGTTTCTTCCCTAAAGCAGAAAAGGTATTGGTAACTATACAAAGACACATAGTGTCTATAAGTAATATTTATGAATTTAAATGTTGACCATGTCAAAAAAAATGTAGAAAAACAAATAGGGCACAGTTTTTTTTATATAAAAGGATTCATGGTAAACTTATACTAGTAGCGTATTAATTACAAAAAAAAATATTGTATCTAAAACACAAAGCTAGTATACATTAACTTTGTTAAATTAACTTTCACTATTACTTAACCCTACGTTGGCTGTTTTTATGCATTTTTATCCATTAGTCTTTGATAAAATTTACTTTCAATTTACATACAAAACTATAGCAGGTAAAACGGCACGACGTTATACATTTTTTTGCGACGATACCATTTTTGTTGGCACGATCAAATATTATTATTTCTTTATTCCGTGCTCATAGGGTCCTCGCATAAGACGTGCAGATTATGAAAGCCGTTCTAATCTTTGAACACGTGGATCTTAGACGAAGCGACCTATGTGATAAAAAGTGCTTATTCAGTTTTGTTCGTTGTGAGTTCGGTAGTTCCCTAAAGGCGAAGTCCGTTTTTTGCCCGTTCCCATGAACCCTGTGACAATGGAAGCGACCTCGCTGAAAGACTCCACCGAACAGATCCACGCAAGAATAAATATTACACAACAATAGGGTAGCTTCTTTGACTTTACCTTACGTGTACTATGAGTAAGCATTTTGATACTTGTGTCTATTATAAAAGTATATGCCTGTAATTATATTTATGTATTATTTAGAATTATCTTATTTCTTAATAATTTTTTAAAGATCGCTTGGAGATATTTATGTATGCGTATGTATGTTAGCAATTAATTATAGTCATAATTTAAATTAATTAATGAATTTTTTACACCAAAAGTATTTTAATTTATTAACATCGAATATCTCGTATTCCAATTTAAAAAATATTGCTTTATTGAATTAACGAATAATGTGAAATATAAATGTAAAGTATACCTGTACTTGAGTCCAATTTAAAGTATCAAGTAAATTATTTCCAACGGAGCTCGCTGGACAACAAAGGCTATAGCGGCACGTAACGGACGTTTTTTTTTAGTTTATCGATCAGGATTCCTTCCTAGTTTGCAGTGTAATAGATTTTGTCATGGTAAGCAGACGAATTTCTCACGCATATACATTATAACATATACTTTTATTTCTAAAATATTTAATTAGTTTTTCAAATCTTCTTACAATCACTTAATTGTTATCATTTTAAATACTACAGAGTATTGTTGCAATGTTTATAAAAAAAATCCTAAAATTAAAGCTATAAAATATGTGTAACATACTTTTCATAAATGTAGCAATAACTCATCGGTTCTTCATTTGTATAAAAGTTGAACAATCCAATCCAATTCCAACTCTTGCATGCTTGTAATCCTAACATAAAGGTCTGAAGTGATTCTGAAATTCTTATCAAGTTTTATTTGTTATTTTTTTATTTTAAACTAAAATTTCAAATAATACATGTATGTTTCTATGTGTATGTAATTGAAATTGTGTAAATAGTACGTATATAATTTAGTTTGACAAAGCCTATGAATACTAGAGACTTAAATAAGCGTCAGAAGAATACATACATTGTTATCATTAAAAAATGTACTATAAATGTTTTCTAATCACAATTTATCTGTAATATTTACATAAGTGTTATTTTTTATTTACTCGTACATTAGTTTCTCGTTTATCATGGTTTCTATGATTTTTCTTAATGCTTTTCGTATTTAGTGAACAGTTTCGTTGAAATTGTAAGATTGACAGAAAAAAATAAGTGTTGAACAGGTACTAGCCACATCTTTAGTAAAAGTTCGAAATGGTTTTCTTAAATATGCAATTTTATTTTTTACTTCTCATTCTTTAAAAGGTCTTTTTAGTATTGAATGACATATATTTGTTGTAATATAAATAAATAAATTTTACAAGAACTAAGCTTTATTGTAATCAAAAAATCATTAATGTAAATAAATTGAGAATGACGAATTAGTAATGTTTACAATTTATGCGTGTACAATTCGTTACAGATATTTTTAAAATTGCTTACAATTTTTTACGTCATCATGTATAGTTCACACTACATTTTTATTTACAACATTGAGCTATTATTTTTTAAAGCAAGTTAAGAATAAAGATATCAAAAGATATTTTATAGAACAGCTTTAAATATCGCATCAAATATTTTTTTTCATAACTTTGAATCACACAAATACAACTTACCATCTCATGTGTATCCAAATTTCTAATTACTGGAAACAGCGTCTGACGAATGGAGCGGAAAATATTTAAATGGAAGCCGAAATACCATGCAACGCGTTTACTCCGTAAAATATGATGATACAGCAATATCAGAAAAAAAATTAATGAAAAAAAAATACATATCGCTTCTGCACCCGGAAATATGGGGCTTGGGGTACGTCGAAAGAAATGCTGTTACACCTACTTTTAAATATTTTACATTCCACATTCTTTGTTATTAAATTCGTATATATTACACTTGACCCATGTACGTGACTATGAGAATAAGGATGATGAAACAGGTTTGCCTAGACAACTCATAAGCTTAACAACTTTGGTTCCCATGGGTATAATTACACAGCCAAGTTGTTGTGTAAGAAATTTTACCAATACCAAAACTTCACCACTTCTGAGGCACACGGTATTATAAGTTTGAGATAATACTTGTAATTTTAATATTCGTGAATTTCGCACGAAAAACTTTATTAATACGTAATCTAAATACCATATTTAATTGATAGCTTATTTCAGTGAAATACGGGCTCACATGAGCAAAATAACATTCCCAATGAAACTATTTCACCGGCTAATGTTTCTAAAGTTTTAAGAGGAGGTACGAATGCCGCGGTTCGATCTGAAATTTTAATGACCCGGTTTGCGCTAAGGGCTTATTTGAGAGTTTTTTTTTGTCGCAGGGTACCGGCGCATTATAATCATAATAGCTTTGCCGCATAACCGTTAACGGACTCAGTTTTGGGGTCCTTTGTCCAAACTCTGTTTTGAGCTGAGCGATAGTATAAGTATATATGTACCTTTAACTTGAGATTTTTTTTACGAAATAGTATTCATAGAATATCCTGTAACTGATTTATGTTGCACTTAATTCAAATATTAGTCTCTTAGTATTCTATGTCTTTTAAAATTTGTAAAATTCTTTTAATCTTTTAACTATTATTAGGAATTTAGTAAATAAAAGTCGTAAAACCAAGCGCAACAATTTAAGCATGTCACACCAAATTGCTTTTACACACAGCTTCTTATATAATTAATAACAATTTTTGTTATAACTGATTGTGTTCTCACCTTTTGAGTAATCTATTTTATTTCTCTTACATTTACCAACTGACTTGATGAATATTACTAAATTTCACTTTAGTAATTGATCACAGTTAGTGTACGTTAATACCATAGTCATATTTCAAAATTTTGTATATTTACGTGGTTCTTAATGAATTTTTTGTTAATTGTACAAAGAATAATTTACTTATGCATAAATAAAACATCTACATCGTTATTATTAAATCCTTTATTTTTCTAAATTAGCTACTAACTAACATCACATAATTTTTAGTTGAAGGCACTATAATAAATATTTAAATAATAATTTGTTAAGTAAAATGGTGCCCTGTTATAAAAGTTTACAATACATTTCCCAGTTTTAACTAATTTATACAATAATATTTTACAAAAATGTACTAAATCAATATTAAATCTACGTTTTCAAGGTCCTACATTTTATGCTACTAATTGGTTATATGCTATTATTTATAAATTGATATAAGTTAATAAAATAGTAATTATCAAGTTAACATTTGGAGCGCACTTAGAACGTCGAGAATGTGGAGGCCTCACTACTCCTTATGACCGTTACTAAACACCTTGCTCCCGCCTTTATCGTTGCTTTGGAGACAGCTGTATGTTTATTACACGCAACTTCTATATACACAATAATCGAATAATTATAAATTAAAATTTTAAAACTAGTTTTTAATTTTAGATATAGGACGGCTTTGCCTGGTTTTTTCTTGCCACCATTTTAATGTTTCCTCGAATTGCTCTCTATCTTCTGGTGTAACTTGAATTTCTGGAAGTTCTTTTTTAAGCTCTACTTCATTGTATGGCTGATTTTCTTCAAAGGCCCGATCTTCTTCTTTGAACTTATATTGGTTGTTAGATAGTATTAGATCTGGATTGACAGCTTGAAGAGGGAGTTCGTTGTCATTTTCAAAATCCGAATGTATATGTTGATGAATTGATTCAGCGTATTTAACTTCAAAATCTCTTTCATTTAAACCAATTTCTGATTCACTACAATAATTCTGTTCAGGTATAACAGTAAACTGTTCAGCTGAAGTAGGAAATGGAAAATGTCCTTCTAAAATATGTCCATTTCCATCTTCATGACCAAGAAGATCGGATGATGGTGTTAAAGGTTGTCCAACACATTCTTCTTCATCATATAAGTGTGGTGTAGAAACAAGGTGAAAAGTTTCCGAAGACGGCAATTCGATATAGGGATGTGGATGTAGTTGCAGAGTTCCATCTAATTCGTCATCATCAATATCATCGTCGTCAATAGTAGGGGAGTTGAGGGAGAAATAACTTCTTTCTTGACTATTTTCTCTTGGTGACGAAGAAGCCGGGGAAGGAAAAGATTCCATTGATGGTCTTGTCATATTTTCTTTATTCGCATGCCCAATATTAAGCAGGCTTTCGAGGTTACGTATATATTCAACGGCCATGCGTAAAGTTTCTACTTTACTTAGTTTTTTATTGGGTCCTCGATTAGAATTTGCGTTTTCAAACGCTGCTGCAACTTCATCTGGTATATGACGACGTAATGCTGCAAATCCATCGTTAACTTGTCGTACTCTGTTTCTTTCCCGCGCATTTCGTCGTGCTACAGCTAATGGTGTTGGCGTCCTTGTAGCGTCCTCCTGCAAATTTTCACGAATCCGTGGTTTCTTTGACAAGTTTGAATTGACAGAATCTGTCGCGCGCACTAACGATGTCACAGAAACTGTATTAGGAGATGGTATTTTATGTTTTTTTCTTACAATTATAATTTCACCAATATTTGGATTTGTATCGTTGTTTGTAATATTCACGGTGTTATTCACTGATTCCTGGAGCACCTGCGCCTTGCCGAGCGGCGAGTTACGGAACACTACGACTCCTATTGAACTCATTTCTAGGGTGAGTTGCCGATTTCACATGTTACGTTTGTTTGAGTTACATCGGTTCCGGTTTGATGTTTCTGATGAAGTCACGTACTGGATGCAGAACCGTTTCAGAATCCGATGAATGGTGAGAAAGTTTTAGGTGGCGTCAGGGCGCCGGCCGCCGCGAGAATGGCGCGTGCCGCGCGGACGCACCTGGGGTGGCCTGCGGGGGGATCTACAGGGGTAGGTACTTACGTTTGCTAGTTGCACACATGCTCTTTCAAAGGGCGGAATAGAGCAGTGATGTGCCTTCTTCATTTATACATATCGATAATATTTTAAAATATTAATAATAGCAATATTAATTAAGTTTATTTATGACTAACTGTACTGAATGCAGTGTGATGGTATACACATATTTGGGATACACATAAACCTTATTTACATATTAAAACATTCTTATTAAAGTATATATTGTAAGAATTGACATAAATTTAAATTATCCAGTGTTTTGACAATTATGCATACAATTGAACTGTTAACTTTAGTTAAAATATTAAATTAATAAATAAACTATAGATATACATTTAAAAAAAATATTTATTATTTTTTATCGTATAAATAATATCCTTGTCCCAGCACGCTGATAGGGAAGGACAATAATTTATAATGGGGTGGCGCACCCAGCTGCCTTGTATGTGTGAGGGCACTATAACACGCACATATATAAAATATCAGATGAAATTGGTTTACACGTGTGAGGTAACGGGGATAAAACCGTTTTGTTTAATGGAATTCAGTATGCGCGAGCGCAGGGGTTGTCTGAAAATTTGCTAGTATGGTTAAAATATTTTAGTTTAAATTTTGTTTCTATATTTTATGAATATCTTTTTCTTTTACTACTAGTTATTTAATTTTTAATTATATATGTAAGTTCCTGATTCAGAAGGTTTCTTATATTAAAAGAGTACTAAACTATAGATAGAAAATTAAATGATTATTCTGTTATGGATGCATGTAAAAGGTTTACGACAAAAGTTTAATAATAAAATTTCGTATTCTCTTTAAAACCTGTGTGTTACAAAAATGTTATAGATGTTTTGACCTTTTTTACTTTATAATTAACTAAGTTTATATTCTTAAAATATGCATACAGTTAGCACACACATTCATCATTGTACGTGTGTGCATTCACCTACGCCAGCTGTCTTTGGCCGCGTTTATCTTTTGTGTTATGGCACGCGCCACTATTCTATGTCCATCGTGGCCTATAATTGTAAATTTTTGATGCAATCTAAAACATACTTTATTACCTTCGGTTTTAACACTACATTTAGGTATCTTGAACGAAAATGTGATTTAGTAATTATCAAGAGGGCAACAGGGATGATAATAATAATTATAATAATCTTCTGTTGACCACATACATATGTTAAAATATATATATAGGTATTTACTTTATATTTTTATAACGAACTGAATGTTGTGTGTACAACGCTTAAGTTAGAAACTAAATATTATACTGGCTTTTTAAATTAATTTTATTTAAATTGTTCATGTTTTATAAGGAGAATAATTAAAGCAAGATACAAAACGCCTTAATAAAGAAAGAAGCAACATCGTTTTATACTACAAATATTCCACTCTATAGGCGCATTGTTTTCGTAATTATCTTTTGTTTGTATTATAATTAAATATGTTTGTTATATATTTCTAAGAAGCCGTGGCAAAAATCTTTCATGTGAAAAGTTAATAACGAAACAATATTTTTATAATAGATTGTTTGATAATTTTTATTACCTTATATATTCGTAGTTTTTCGGTTGGTAACTTCGTTCTGAGGCAAAGTTTATTTGCTGCTATAAATTTGAGGATTAAGTAATATATTTAATCTATGTTCAGTGATTTTCTGTCTTAACTGTTTATCTCGACTTTGAACAAGAATGTTACAGTTCATTTACATAAGTCTAGTTATTTATCAGATGCCAAAAAGGAGTTTTTTTATTGTTTTAAACATTTGTATACTAAATCATAGTTTGAATAAAGTTATAGATTAAAAATAAAATAAATATAGAGATCGCACAAGATGTGGTATTGATATAAGATCAGTATAGCGGTGATGTTCTCTTCCCATGCAGATTTTTTTATCAGCAATGGGCTAAAATTCGACCTTAATTTTTCCTAATCTTAAGTGACACTAATGCTATAGTTGGTAAAGCGTGTTCGTCCTGAATACTTCTGGCTCACATTTATAACTGCCGAAACATATTAATATTCTAGCGTGAGATTGTCAATGTGAGTCGTAGCTGGCCAGGCGAGATCTAAAAAGCCCTACGACTATTCCAACACTCTCGTGACCTAGAGTGGAAATCAATAAATCACTGCGATACGAAGGTAATTGCTTGAATATGCAACAGCGGTGCTTCGAAGAAAATAGTAAATGTGATCACAATAACAAAGTGCTTAAATGTCTATCAAGACTGCAAATTTTAAAAAATAACACAAAATAGTAATTCCACAAAAAAAAACAGGACTATGTCATAAACCAAACGTAGTTCTTGGATATTTTTTTTTATGCCTATACGTAACAAAATCCTAAGTTCGGATTAGGAATCAACGTCGCGCAGGGACAATCCTCGTAATGCTTAAAAGTGCATCCTGTAACTTAAGCGAACGATTTTTTCGTCGCCAATCCTCTCAGTAAGGTGAAGCTCGCCATCTTGCGAACATGTGGGTCCCGTGCACACGTCACGGTGCAGGCTATGCGCTGAGCTATATTTAGTACGCCCATATGGTGATTCGAAAGGGGGACGTGAAGCAAATCAGTGCACAGGTTTCGAGAAACGTCTGAGTGCGGTTAATTTGTTTATATCCCTGTTCAAGTGTTTTATACATGCCCCTTTCACTTTCAACGATCAATGCCGAATTTTTTTGTCTTTATTTTTCTAGTGATGTAAACATTGTTAAAGAGGTGATCAATCGCATTTTTTTATTCCTGAGTATCTGTTCGACTTGCGTATACTGCAGTTACTATTTTTGTTGCAATTGGAATGTGCTCTGCCAGCACCAGCGTTCTCACCAAACATCACCCGGAACGAAGTCTTGCCCCCTCACGTTGCCTAGTTAAAAACACATTTTCCATAAATTAGAAAACGCACAGCGATTTATATAATTCTTAGAATCAAGTACTTTTTCTGCTTCCATGCTATTAGTTTTTCGTAAGTAGTATAAGTAATTTAAAAAAAAAACTACAAATTTTATTACCATATATTTTGTTACATCCGTACTATATCTATAAATTATGTTATTGTATAAATTTGGGTAACTATTCCTTACAATGAATACCTATGTATTTGATATTAAAGATATTATGAAGCCCTAATACAGTATAAAGCTCTCGTCAAACATTAAATAAAGCTAAAGTTATTTTATACAGCGGAAACAAATCTCTAAACCTGTGCAATAATCATTATATCACAGCTGTGTTATGAAAAGATCCCACCGACCGAGTTACCTTTAAATACTATAACCTATCTCAATGCAGGTCGCCTTGAAATAGTTATGCTATTGAGGAATTCGCAGAAGCAGACGGAGTATTATTTTTTTTATTTGAGCAAGCATAAAAGGGGAACCTTCAACTTGAAAAATTAAATAAGCTAAGGTCACTGCCACAAAGGCGTATGGCGGGACTTAGGCTGCATCTAGACGACTAGACTAAGCTTCCATTGGAATATATGTGCAGGGGGAATTTGTAAAGGCATTATATCCGGCTGTCAGCGCTCTATAGGAGTTTAATGAATATGGAAATAATGGACTTTATTATAAAATTGAGTTATGAATGTGAAGCGCATTATATTTAGGTGTCTCGTATAGGTACACAGAAAATGTTCAAACTCGAATTATAAAAATTTCTTAATGAAATAGGATTTTTACTGTTACTTTTTATCGTCCCGTTTGCTGCCATTCAAATCCTGGAAGTTATTATGATGAAGCAGGTAAAGTTGGGTTTAACTGTTAGGTGTGTTCAGAAGCAAAGAAACTTTTTCATATTACGGCTTTTGTATTTGTCCTTCATTCTTGACTTTATCTAAGTATTTATTACCTAATACTACTTTCACCTAAAATAAATCATCTCGTTTGTTATTCAAATATCGATTACCTTGCATCCTGCTGTTCATACTCAGCATTAAGAGCGACTATTTGTGAATAACTAATTGTTATTAATATTTGGTAGATTATTTTCTTCATCATCGCTGTAAAAATTACTCTTTAATTGAATACTTTAAAAATATTATATTGTACTTCAGTCTAGATAGATGTTTCCGATAGCGAATAACAATAGTAATGAACTATTTGTTAGCTTATTAGTCATCTGCATCGGGGTATCTAATGTGCCATTTATGCTACCCTCATTTAAATTAGATTGCCTTTTACAAAAATAATCTTATTTCGTACCTACGATACATGCTTCTCTTTATTTTGCTTATTTCGTTCATCAAATGTTCATGACCGAGAATTAAATGATTAATAATTTCTACCTTAATATAAATCCCAGCTTGTTTAATTTAAATTATAGAAACCTAAATAAGTCATTCAGTTCCACTTGCAAAAAAGGAAACGTTGTAAATACCTATTCAATATCAATGTCTCGATAGAAAATAATAATTACAAGCAGTGTATGCTTATTCAATAATTCGGTTCGCGCACAAAACTCTTTAGAAACCATTGTTTCTCTCCAGACGGGAGTCTCAGAAACTTGCCCCTTCCTTCGGGAACTCCGAAAGAGCTGCAATAGCTTTCAATGAACTTCTTATGCTCGCTACAACTATATTATTACTTTAAATGGAGCGCTTCACCGTCAATAATACTCCTTACGACACATGTAATAAGAGTTCTGTTATAATGCTCCAGATACTAATATTTGTTGTCCCAAGATCGAGTTTTTTTGGTTTTATTCGATTTAAACTCCCATGCTTTTGAATGGCGAACCGTTACTTGCAGAAGACCGCGAATAGTTCTTCAATCCATCCATACTTACGAAGCAACTGTTGAATTATCAAAGCAACGAAATGTAAATCTTAATAACAAGATTGAATTAAAATGTAGGCTCCGTTTAGTTTTATTCTAAAGATGTAATATATAATTATTCTAAAGATATAATTTATAATTATCTTAAAGTTTATTTTGAAATTAATTTTATTATAATTTGTTAAATGTAATCAATCAAAGCAGATATTTGAGATTTATCACTGTTACAGATAAATGCATTTTCTGCTCTTTCCCTCTTACGGCAAACAATTAGGCAACAGTGAGATAGATATATGAATAGGGGTAGCGAGGATATATTCACGTGATTTCCCCCTACAGTGCGTGTCGCACTCACATACGTTCTAACGTGTAACCTTGGTGATTCTATCGATCGTGATTTCAAATCTTTATTATAATTTTATATATTGTATTGTACTATTAAATGAATTTATCGTGGGTTTTTGATTAATTTTTTTTTTATGTAAAGACAGCTTATAAGCATTATTTACTCATCAAACACATCTATTGAATATTGCAAATATTATTGCTTAGTTCTCTTAAAACACGGAAATATAGCAATACCGTGGGATAAACCCATATATGTACTACTCCACTAGTTTTGTCATGTTACAAATAAAAATGTGCATGATATAGAAAATCCGATAGTAATATCGAATCTTTTTTAGTACTAAATAATAAGCGGCGTTTATACGACCAGTCATAAAAACTTATAAAGCAATTTAGTAAAATCTATAAACACATTAAGGTTCTCATCTAAATAATGTCATCAACTTATTGGCTTTCTACAATTGGGAGCGTGCGCAAGAAAAACAAACTCTGGACTCGGGTATCGAATTACGCTACTTAAGACTGTCGTCAGCCGCCACCCACTAGGACGATTTTGTTTTTTTCTTCTTTTTTGACAAAATCTTTTTACGAAACTAAATAGATTTCCTGTTATAAAAACAAACACAGACGTTTATTGACTACCGAAATGTCATTTTTTAAAACGATTCCTCGTTGCGGATGAGTGATGTATTTCGAATGACTCCCGACCTCTTCGGAATGGTACCCACTACATTTGATGGTCGTAAAATTATATATTTCGTACCACAATAAGTGCACATTTCCTCTTGTATATTATCAATCATTATAATACCATGTTATAATAATTTGTATACGGAGATAATTGGCACATTCTGCGTTAATAATCTTTTAAGAATTTTAAACATTAAAATAGCGTTTTAAATATTGCAAATAAATAAAATACACCATTGGGATACATTTGCAAACACATTTTTACTACAGTAAATACATTTTCTCAGGTATATACTGCGACATGTCTTGATTATTTTTTTATCTAACTTTATCTATTCATCAAAGCAGGGCGTTTGTGCCAAATATATCATGTTTTAAAGAATTTCACGTATCGCTGACTTAGCTGACGGTGCGTAGGCAGCGATGGTAATCGATGACCTTTCTGTTTCTTTCGTTTTCACGTTTCACCGATGATTGTAAGGTAAAATAATTGAAAAATACTTTTTATAACATTCTTATAACTTTTTATAACTTGAGCACGATTATACGATATTATATTAATCTAAAATTATTATTTGTAGTGGTTTAAAGAGTTGCACAAGGTTTAAAGATATTTTCATTGTTTTCGTTTGGTGGCCGTGGTAATTTGATGTTTAAGGAATTTCTTTTTAAAAAAAAACTAATGTTGCCAATGAAAAAATCGGATACATTTAAGTACACAGAAATTTTTATTTAACGTTGTTTCGACAAAATTACATTAGTGATTAAATGGATTAAAGTTAAAAATTAATAACATTAAAAATTTTCGTATCATAATAATGAATTTTATAACTCATACTTAATTAAAAGGTTTTAAAATTGAAGATGCTATTCATACTTTTTCTATTTCGTGTTTAGAACACAGCCAAATCGGATATGCCGTAGAAATTGGAATATTTTCTTTGATGCGACAGTCTTGACAAAAAACAGAATGATCGGCCACAACCAAGCTACCGTGGATCCATGATTTACGAGATATAAAAATTTGGAGATATTTTTAGCGGTGCAATTAAAATATTTAAAGAACCTCACAGTCTCAGTGGGTGGTAGGCGACAGTTCTCACAAGACTATTAAATATAATTTTATTTGTTTTTCTGTTCTTTTTTATAAGCGGCGCAATGTACTTTAGTTTATTGTTACTGACAATCGGTGTCCTTTGGTATGTTTTATGGGATCCAATTTTCTACGGTGGATTTTGTTTGTAGTAATTTACGACAATGGTGTGCCGAACACGGAACTGTTTGTTCTTTTCGCAAATTATTTACCTGATCTCTTTGTTTTGTATTATGGTTTAAACTATAATGTTATTATCGATTTGAAAATGGAATAAAATTCTTTATACATATTATTCGTACACTTTGCTACTTATAATTTTTAATGTTTACAAAATATCAAATTTTATTCTATATGTTATAATTTAAAATTACATTATTAAATATATAATAACCAATAATTTAAAGGCATCAAAAAATACATAAAATAATTTTTATAGACACTTATTGACATTTTAATTAGCTATATTATTAGAATTATCAAATTTTAGATTATTAAAGGTAAAGATTTACATAACTTTCATATTTATTGCACATTCCATTAAAAATCTTATTCTAACGTATTTTATTTTTATTTTAATAGGTTATATAGTTTACAGCCCGTTTAAGATAACAAGCTTATTATATCTAGCAGTTAATATCCTTTTATTCAAAGAATCAACCCCTTCAAATTCTGGTTTGGATGATTCATATATCATAGACGCATCGATCCGATGATATCAGACGGTCATAAGCACAGGTAAAAAATAATGTAATAAACGATATGTGAAATGTTTTGTCAGCATGATCCAAAGTTTTTAATAAAAATCGTAACTTTTTCTATCCAGTCGTCTCATAATAGTAGTGTCTTCAACACTGCGATGAAATGTCTTAGTGATTTCACAGCGTGATACTTGTGTTCACCGTTTGGAAGCCGCCACCCGTTTTGTTACGACGAAATTAACATATAAAAATAATTTTTAATCCTTTTGCTTCGTACCGGGGCTTGCATGAAAGTAAAGGATGACTCCGGATTTGTTTATGGTGGCACGAACGGGAGCCGCGTGCGTGTAGTCCGTGATGAGTTGAGTCGCAAGCGGTTGTTAGTTCAACATTAGCGAAGCGGCGCCTATTAAATCACTTCTATTGAAACACGGGCCTTGTCCGATGTCTATTGCAATAATTTTCGAAGCGTTAAAACGAAAGCGGCGTCGGCAACTTGAACAATTTAATTGAGTAAAATTAGCCAATAAACTTCTCTTGTCGAAGTTTACAATGGAATACCGCCTCTAGACTTCTGTCGATCGTAAAACAGCCTTATTTAGCAGAGTCCTCCCTTTGGGAATTCACATTAAATAGGGTCGATTTACACTGTGGAACGTTTACAAGTGTACATGCCTTAGAAAGTAATATTATAACTAGCGTTCACTTTCTAAGTGATAGTAGTCCATATTGTTATAATGATTACAGGATGTGTAGGAAAATAAAATAAATATTTGTTGCATTGTGTAGTAAGTTTTGCTTTCGGAGTACGATCGATTTCAGAGAAAAAGATGAGTCCCGTTGTCTCCAATTAACAATTAAGGGTGCTTGTCGAGACAAGACGCGTGTGCCCTGCGGGGGATCGCTGCTTCCAAAATGAGCACTGAAGTCTTAATCAAAGGTCCGATTTAATTTCGTGCTTTTAGTGGCCACATTGTCGAAAGAATAAACATGCCCTGACATATTCTCAGTAAAAACCACATACAGTTTGAGTCAGTTGTTAGGGTAGCAACTCTTTTATATATCGTCAAATTTGTTTTATTTTATTAAATTGTGGGAGACAATTGATTTTTAAAATATGGTTTAACATGTGAATATATATTGGATAATATTAGATGTATGTATAAAGTGAAAGTCGAGTACTAGTAGATTTTTGTAATTAGGGAGTATGTTTTACATTAAACATGGGTAAATTCGCGAGACACCACAGCATTTTAATATTAGTATAGATTATTCTATGAACAAATTATAGGTAAACTTAAGAATCGATATGATTATAGAGTTTATAATGAGAAAATTAGCAAACTACTCAGCAATATTACAGGAGTAGTTAACTAAGAAAGCGAAGCTCGAAATCCAGCTGTGAAAAGAATTTCGCTATTAGCTTCACTGTTTGCGTGACAAATGCTGGCCGGTTCTTTGTCGGCGCCTGTAATGAGACACCACGCAGTCGGGAGACAAATTTAACTCATAAATAACCTAATGATATGTAGATCTGTGAACCTTATTTAGTGCTTTCGATACGTGCCGATATTGTAATTCATTCAAATCCACATAGTATCTTTGATTGTGCTAGCGACTTGCTAATTTGTTATCTTTTACTCGTGAAATACGTATTCGCCTTTGCATTTCAGTTATTAAAAAATCATTAACATTTCTATGAAAAAAAAATTAGAGTTTATTTTCATTGAAGTTTTAAAATTATTGGAGATCTTAGGATTGAATCCGTGGTCTTATGATTATTGGAGTTTAGATCCACCTGACTCCCACCTCCCATCCTCCACCCTCAATGTTAATATCAGCCATAACACCATTGTGTTCCGGCAGTCACACATGTGAGAACCAGTCTTCTTGGGAAGCACGCTTTACCTTTATTGTTATTTAATATTATGTAAATTTGATTTCAAATGTTACCTCATTTCTGATACAAACATTACAAATAAAGTGTAAAAAAAGAAATATGTGAGCTAATTTTCTAATGAAATGATATTAATATGCGATACTCGCACATATAATGATGAATGTATTATATAATACTTAATTGAGACGCGTAGGTCTCCGACCAAGTGCTTATTTACTTAACGACTGATCTTGAAACTCTAATTAGTTCAAGCCCCGACGTGGGTTGCGGAGCGTGCCACACAAGAGGTACCGATGCTCCAACCTCCGATACAATCCCGTATGCAAATATTAAGTGTACAGCGCGCGCTATAATAAAGCGATCATTTCTGTTACGTCATCTTATTCATTTTGGGCACTTGCATGTTTGAAATTAAACCAGTGTCAGGTGGTAACTGGTTGCCAGCTATGGAATAGTTACTTCATGCAATGTGCTATTTTATTTGTCATGTAATAATACTATAGCTTTATATAAAATTAATAATATTAACAACATGACTACAACAGACTTTAATACTTACCTATTGTACCGTACAGCAAGAATTCGGTTACGATGATGACATTTGTGTAGAGATAAAAAAAACTGCACTACATTAGCTATAAATATTATTTTTTAGTTCTCTGTACTGAATTATTATAAAAGGGGTTAAATAATGTAAGGTGTTTTAGTATCCTTTGTTTCGAGTGATCCTTCGTATTTATTGTGTCTAGTATGTTACATAATTCGTTTTACATTTAAATTTATTCTAGAACTCGTGAAATAAGTTTTTAAAAATATTAAAATCAACAATAATATCTCATGGTGGCACACGGATTTAAACATTTTGTATGTGAGTAAAAAAAGTTTTTTGCAATAGTGTCGGCAGGTTGTTAACAACTTAGCGACTGCTCATTATTTACCAAACAAACTGAGATAAGAGAATCAAACAAGCTTGAAGATATTCGGACCGATTTTTTAGTTTTGGCGACGAGAGATATGTTAGATTATTATTCTTTTTCACCTGTTTTCGCTTCGATATCGCACAAGTTTCTACCACTCGTGTTCTAATAAACACTTATCGGACCTCGATCTTCAGGAGCAAAGAATTATGGCATATTTAAACAATTTATTGCCGCCGCAGAACAAGGTAAGCGCTGATAAGCCCCTTGTTCGGCGATAGCGTCTTGTGTTCATGGATTTGCCGATTTTTTTTAAATTAGAGAACAACCTTTTTTTATTTTTACGTTATTACCACTTATTAATATATAGAAATATTATTTACTTGATAAATAATACAGATTAAATTATTAAGACATTAAATTTAAATACTTAATGAGGTATAATGAATGATATGTCAAGACTAATTACGTAAATAATGTTATTAGTTGCATACGAATTGTTTGATTGTCTCGATTGTGTCATTTCTCTGTGTATGTTTTGTTGTCCTTTTAAGTTTTATTTTAGAAGGACATAATTCTTCGATAATTTGTGAATGATAATTGTACCGTTCGCAAAAAAATCTAAGATACTCTAATATTAATGATTTCTTAGGTAAAATTTAGTTAGTATTTCATAATTTTTACAAAATTAAATTTAATATTAAAATCTCTTTAATATAAAAAAAAAACTTGCGATGTCGTTAAAGTATCACTAACGTTTCCTTAGGTTGTAATATAATCTTTTTTGTAGACCGTAAAAGGGTGAACAAGCTTTGACATCTTAATCCAATCAGCTAAATTAGTTATTAGATTTCAAATGTAGCCATTCTTTTGTAAATTATTGACCATAGTTTCTCGGTCACGTCTAGACAATTAACATTTAATAACATAGGGTAGGTCAATCACGGTTTAAATAAATTGCGTCAGTCATTTTTGTTATTATTGTAAATTTCTTCCTAATGACCGGAAAATATTCCTTTAAATATCTACATAAACATTTTTTTTAATTCTAATTTTTTAGTCGATTAGACTGACATTTAAACAAGATTACTAAATATGTCGAGGCACATAATAATTATCTTATGAGTAAAAGAAGTTTTATAACAATAATTCCAGGTAAACACAATACAAGTATTAAACACGATACAATTAATAAAAATATTTGACTACAGTAAATTTAAATTAGAGTAGCGTTAATTTGTCTGTTCTTTTTTGTTTTACTTATATCTTTATTTTTAAACTTACAAAAACATACAGAGATGTTTTACAGAAATAGTATTTACAATTTTCCCTGAAATATTATGTTACACTATCTATATTTAATAATGTTATTATTGGATATAAGCGACTCTACAGTCAGTATATACAGTAAAATATTTATTCATTTATTAAAACTGCGATTGGTTCATGGAAAGGAAGACTAGTTTTAGCTACGTTTATACTGTCATCTGAGTCTAGAAAAGGATGTTTGTATTTTATTTAATACGATAGATATGTTTAGTACAATGCACGTATTTTAATAACTCCATCATAATGTCAACAAGATTGTCTATCATACTGTTATACATTACTCTTTCAAACAGACCAGCGATATCTCATTAAATGTGATGACAAGGTCTCTTATAGAATCAAATACAAGTCATAAGTTAGAAAACTATGGAATCAAGATTGAAATATTTTAAGCAATAAACAGAAAAATAAAAGATTTTTGTATTATCTAAAGCTCTTTTTTAATTATTTGATTCATTGTTTAAATTTCAGTAACGTTTTGTCATATATTTTTTTTTTACTATCGCAATGGAAATTTCTATCAGTCATCTAAAGCGTACTCGTATTGTTTAGATCATTTTTATTTTCTAATGTACCCTGAAGCCGTTTCAACACCAAACGACTACTTAAAAGAGATTAAGAGTTCATAATGACACAAGTATACTTGTGAGCATGGTCCAGACACCGTCATTTAAAGCTATTATTAATACGTACTTTATACTCACCGACTTGTTATCTAACCCGAGAATCCTTTCAATTCATCCACTCTATTGTTTTTGAACGACTTTTTTGTGTTGATATCAATATTTTTTTTTCGATGGGGATAACGATAAAATAGTGATTTGTTCGGAACAGATATAGAGTGACCGGGATGCCTTTAGGCCACTTATGATGCGTTTATCATTCGGCGGCAACGTTTCTTTGTATGTTAATATATTATTGTAATTTCAGAGCTGGTTTTCTACGTCGTCTCAGAATAATAGCTAATGCTTTGAACATCATAAATTTGGGTAGTAACGCCATTTTTAATCCTTGTGAGATTTGCAATCTTCGGTATCTTCAATATATTTTTAGTCAGATTAATTTCTAATGAGACATGATTCGATATTAGGGAACAACAAAAGTTCATTCATAAGGCTTACTTGCATTTTATCTGACATTAATGTGTCTTTAATAAACTCGTTATCCCATTCTGCGCCGTGCATCATTTATAAATCGTATGATATCGACATCATGGGTTCCAACAAAATAAAACTTACGCTAAGTAGGCTATTAAATTATTTGATGATTGTTATTGGTTAGCGACATTTGATATATATGTATTGTTGCACTGTGGTGATATCGAATTTTTATGTTTATGATTCGATTTGATTATTATTATTTGTAGTTACTTTAAACAACATTCCTAGTCCATAAATTTTCGGACGTAAAAAAAAGAAACTTATAAAGAATTGCTATTTAAACTAATTGTACCACGATCAATAACTTACAGTTTTTATTATTTAGGGTGTTTCTCTTTTTGTTTATAATGTTGTTAATGAACAGTTTATCTGATGCTGTCGTTCAATTAGCCGAAAATAAAAAAAATGGATTTTAGGTAAATTTTTGAATTTATTATTGGGTCGACATTTATGTCACGATCCCTTTTATTTCTTAACGTTTCGGCATGAGGTGCATTAGCCATTGTCGAGATATAGACTCGTACAGCTCAGCGTTGTCTTCATGACGCATAGATTTTAGCCCTCTTCATTTGATCTTTATTATTTTGTGTCACAGCAGAACTTTTGGTATTTCGACGCAACGTGCAAGCACTGTCAGGAAAATGTTGCCTTAGGCGTCCATAATACTTTCAGATTACCAGATCTCACGATGCTAACAATCGATAACTATGTTCCAGATTGAAAAAAGGACATTTATTGATTCCAACCGTTTCCCGAAGTTTTCTAGGGAAATAGTATGGATTGGTGGAAAGAACCTGCGATTTTTTCAGTTCTTAACTCAGTTCTATCCAATGTGTGGAACCCCACTGCAACTAGTGGTCTGTGATAGCTTACTAAGTCTGACTTCTGCTCACTGTTCCTAGGCCCTTTCATTGATTGTTCCTCAAGCCGACGGATAAATCAAGAGTTTCGAAATTAAGTCCACTGCGCTAAGTCATAATGGATTTTTGTATTCAACAATAAGAAGAGTGATGACAATATCCATAATATTTATCTACGTTTGCTTGATTGTGTTTATAATAAGCTAAATATTTTCATGATTTAGAATCATTGTACAGAACGCAACTCTACTTCTGTGGCAATTGAAAGAGAAGGGAAAATTTAACACGAGGAAAAAAGCATTTTAAATAATTTCTTCATGATTTAATATAAAAGGTTTGTTAAAGTGTCTGTTCATAGTTAATTATTTTACTTTAACATGTGTTTCCTTCGAAATTAGAATTTTATTTTAAAATGTAAAATTTCATTCCATATACGTGAAAAATAAGTTTGTTTCAATTACGAAAGCTTCCTAAGGATTTTTCAATGTTAAACTCTTTTATTTTCTAGTAGATCATTTCTACATTAATTATCGGATTCGACGTCAAATGATTGATACTGCACCCGATGTAACTTTGCTGTTGGTTACCTTAAAAGGTTCGAAGAAAATTAATAGAGATGTTTGTTTTAGTGAAACGAGTGGCCGGCGTCGCTCGCCGCGGGCGACCGCAGTGTTCGAACCTTTAATAAGGTGTCGGATTTGGTGTTTGATTCATTGTAAAGGAGTCGGTTGATTGGCCTAATGACAGTCTTATCTCGTCTGTGGAGGTCTTTTAATAATAGAGTGATAGGACAAAAATCCCTTGAAACTGTTAAGATTTTTTTTTGTCTTTCGAAAGAAGACAATGATCAATTACTTAACTAGGAACATTAAAAATCTATTTTTATTTAATCCATGTACCGTGCTGTTAATAATTAAGCAAAGAATTTCGGGCCTTAATTTTTGAAAGATTGTTAAAATTGATAGTTTCGTGTTGCAGGATTGGGATGTACAAAATCTTCTAATATTCATTATAATTTTCAGACATCTAACAATTTGGGCAAATGCTTATTACGTAGTACAGTATTATAGATTTTATCACCCAAGTGGTTTTATTTGAAACCAACTGATAAATCATTCTCATTATAATAATTATTTTCTATATTTAAACATATAGACATTTTATATCTCTCCTAATCAACTTAAGTGTATAACAGAAAAAAAAATAATTTAACTTATTTAAGAATAGGAAAACTAAAGTGATATTTTTAGTGGACGATGTATTGTGTAAAGGGGCTTTAACATTTTCTACTTCTGCATTTGGTTAGGCTTCGGCAGTTGATAAATAAATATTTATATTGTGTTAATGATAAAGAGCGTATTCGATATTGAGATATAATAGATAACCATTGCGCCCAATCGCCTGTAGCTCAATGCGTTTCACTCATAAGTACAGCATTTAAATGTAATCCATTTTGAGACTTATTAATGATTCGTTTCGAACCTTTACTCTCAGCCAGTTGGACTCGTTTGTTTTAATACGAGAATTAATAATTAGAATTCCATGGCTGTCATTCTTAAAGCTAATCGAAACGGTTTGACTGTTAAAACATCTTATTAACATTTAACTGAGAGAATGATGAAAGTGCTTGCATTAATTTTGATTTATATTGCGCTGTGGTACACTAGACATTATAGCAAATGGTGATTGATATCAACTATCAAATGAGTTCTATAGTATGCTTAATTGTTTCAAATGCTTGCGTCGAATTTTGTAGCCAAAGATAGTTATGAAACAAACTAGACAGGTGAATTGGTGTTTGATGAATAGTGTATTCTCGTTCGTTTTATTTTCGAAAATGGTAAAATCACAAGTGAAGGGTAATCAAATAGAATGGAACCATTTTGTGGTTCAGTTAACACAATTGTATAACTAATAACGAAAGAATTTAGTACATTATGTGAGTGTGTGAAAATTTTAACAAATTTATACTGCACTGCACCCTTAAACAAATATCTGACCTAAAATGTTAGTACTAATAATATGTAACTTGACATAGGAACCGAACTCAGTGATTCTTAGATTTCTAAACCTTATATCACTGATACAGAGACTTTAATCAGTAGCTCAGTAATCATCTTTAAAATTAAATAAATCTTTTATACACTTTAAAATGTTATGTTTAATTTAAAAAACAAGTTGCTTTGCAACTCTATGTTTCACGGCACGATTTGATTCCAAAAGTAATATTTTATTACCATAAAATTGTTGAATAATAATAAATAATTTTGTTATGAAATAGCTGTTTTTGATGATAATATCATTCTAGATGGAAACGGTAACTTTGTAAGAAATATGTATGCTGTTTTTGCGCGTTGCAAATAATTGGTTACGCGACAGTGTGATGTCGTTGCATCGGTTCGCGTAAGGTTATTTTATACAGTGCCTAATTGTAGTCCCGGTCGCGATGGCCAGGCAATTTGATGATAAAGACCGAGACGTCCCGGTGTACCATTACGCCCGTCGTCACGGTGCTTACGAATTAATTAACTGTCATTATGGAAATGTATCTGGCAAACGCGTTTGCGCGGACCCCCTTTACAAAGTGGCCGTATATTTCTTTATTTCACGAAATTTTTAAAGCTGCAAGACGGTTTTGATTGACCCCTGTTACTTATCCAATTACGCGTAACTGTTTATACTGAAATAAATTAACTTTCGGTCAATTTACATATATATTCGAATAAATTTATGTTTTTTTTTCTCGTTAGGCAGCTGTAAAGCGAAGTGTTTCGCGATGTAGGAAATTATAAGTTTTACTCTAACTTGTTCTTGTTCCAGTAAAAATCAAAGACGAATTAATTTTTTTTCTCTTCCGAAGTCCAAACAATTATTAATTAATTAAATATATATCTTACAATAAATCGTACCATTATATTATATTATTTTACATTATATTATTTTAATTTTTTTTCATGAATATTCTTTAAAGCTATTTTATGTTCGTATTTAAGGAAGCTTTTATTATCGTATCGTACGTAAGCCAGATCAAAAAAGTTTAAAGTGCTCTCTATTACAATCTTCACTACGCGAACTCTAACCATAAATTAATCTAAAAGCTCGCTTCAATCACGAAGCTATCTCGTATGCATCGCGGCGATCCGGCAAAAGTTCTAGCTGCTGTGAAAAAAACTTTAATAATTCCAATTAACCTTAATAATAGGCCCGCGTACAGTTGAGAGGCAGCGAGATTAAAAAGACAAATTCTTTAACCGCTACACTACAATAGCAGGTTGCAAACATTCCCGACTGTTCGGAGCTCGCCTTTTATTAATAGACCAGCGACCGGTAGCCGCTGTGGTCGCCATACTGAGAGAAAGATATGATTAACACAAAACCGATACATAATAAGCGATATTGGGACCAGTTTGGAGAGCTATGGATGAACAAACGGGAGCTGGTTCCCCATCGTGACCATTGCGGGATGAGGGCGTTTGGCGACAAACGCCCGCGTTGTTTTTTTAAGGATTGTGAGCTAATACTTGACCTTGATTTCACCTCATTTTAAATGACAATTAACCTGATGCATGTTCGCCCAAAATATTTCTAGCTCTCACAAAAATTACTATCGGAACACAGCAATGCTGTTATGGCGGCAGATTGACATTGCAGCTAGCGAGGCGGGTTCGCAAAAAATTTACCACCAAGCAAACGTTCATGTCACATCGGTATGTATCTAAACTAGTGTGATGGAACGCAAATATTATAATGAATTGAATCTGTTCTCGACGGTGGTTAATGTATGTCACACTGGTATGAGATGTTTTCATACCAGTCCGTGTAGTACTTAATTAAAAAGACCACAGCACGTGACCACTGTGATTATACGCGCTTGCTGAAGTTCTTTACGTTCTTTCTCGCTGTTTATTGATTCGGTGTGAAAACTATTCAGAAAACGTGAAGTTCTAGACGTTTCACGTTTTCCGAATAGTATCGAAATGGTTCATAAATATAATTAGCCTTCGTGAAAGATTTAATCGGATAATTTAAATGCATAGTTAAATACTTGCAAGGTAATATATTCTTACACAATATCAGACAAGATAAAATTTATTAACCATAATTTATTTCAATTGCATATGTTTAAAAAGATGCAGAAGAAAGAGGTAAGAAATATAAACGGAGAATTAAACAAAAAGGATATTATTAAATAGAAATGTCGTGTCGATTTATATTTAAAATAAAAATATTATTATTGGCTAGTATAATCAAAATTAATGATCGCATCAAATGCAGAAACTGTCATATAATTGTCATTAAAATCCTCTTTCGATTGTTCCACAGTTCTTTTAAGACGTACGTTATAATAAGTCAGCCTTATCTCTTAATAAATACACATGCACCACTGTAAATAACTTTCCAGTGACAAGAGATGTAATTGGCTGCGCTTCGACATCGTTCAAACGGTACGAGTTATTATAGAAAGAAACATAGTAGCTGGCTGCTAAATAAACATACCTCCGCCTCACTTGTAATTTATTTAGAGGCCCTAAGGACGGTGCAGCACTGATCCTATTTGGATAAAGCTTAAAAGAAATAATTACTCCTATATAGTTGCGCTTCTTTACTATACATTTTCCGCACTAACTTTTTATTCCGTATTTAAAACATTTGTTTTCTTATTTTGTATAATGTTTACCTTTAATTTAAGTAAAATTGCTATTTTAATAATTTTTAATTAGTTACAAGAAAGCCTTACATATACGTGAAAAGTTATGATATAATATAAAATATTGGTAAATATATATATTGAGTTGTTATTGTGATTCTGCTGTAAGAACCGTCGTGGGAAGAGTAGCATAGTATAATAATTCTTACACAGAAACTATGTGGCGGTATAATTATAGTCATGATTATCTTGATGATTTGTTAAAAGTTGCTGAATGTAACTATAGATAAAATAGAGGTAACAAGATAAAAGATAGAGTAAATAGAGGGAATCATTTCCAGACAGAAATGATTTTCGTAATTTTTTATTATCGAGCATTTTAGTAATCTGACTGTCAAGTAATTTGGTTGTGGCCTTCTTAAATCAGTTATTTCCGTGTAGATTTAGCCAAACAAAGCTCCTTTGTTTGGGTAAACATCAACGTCTTAACTGTATGAACATTATTTAGTCACTGATTAACATTTAAATGACGTGGATCGTTAAAAGGAGACAATTATAGATCGAGACACCTAATTAAATTCTTAAAGACCTCAAAGTACCCTAGGATTTTTTTCGATCAGCACTGTTTTGATGTTTAATTGGCCATTAATATTATTAGTTCTCATAAATATTGTTAAAACAATTTTCTGGTTAACGTTTTTTATACTTCTGAAACAGTAATATGGTCGACTTTATTATTCCAAAAAGGTACGTCGTTCAGCTCCAACTTAATGACAATTATTTTATCTTTATTCCTGTGCTGTTAGATTCTCTAAAGCAGCTTGTAGTACAATTTTGTAGTATCCACAATTTCTGAGGGCTCACAATCTATATGTAGATCTGTGACAATGTAATAAAGTTTAAGATATATATATTCAAAAATAAACGATAAACGTTATTTGTCATCTATGAGCTATTGATGCATTTAAACATTTTCTTATTCGAAATGGCATAAAATATTTTTTATTCGATAAAAGTTGTCTTTGTAAAGATAAGAATTGTTTACTGTCGATAAAATTAACAATATTAATTCAGTCCCTACTTTTGTTCCTTCCCATTATTTGTACTATTTATTGTCTCATTATTTCTACTGCGTTATTGACGATTCCGTCCGGCATCGCTAGTTCTATTTTGGTTCGACGCGCTGCTGCAAAAACATCGACGAAATTGCAACAACATTAATGAATAAAAAGCCGCCACGACAAAAGTGGAATTCGAAATTTTAATTGTGCAGTTAGAGTGGTCACCAGCGAATGACCATTATTTATTTACTTGACGTCCGTACCGTGATTAATGTCGCACGCTCTGAACGGACGTCTTCGACGAAATTGATTTTTTTTTCAGCGCTATTTCTTTGGAACTTAAACTACAAATAAACCGATCGAATTTTATTCATGCGTTCGCAATCAATCAATTACGGTTGTTAACGTTACGAAATAATCAGTTAAATAAATTACAACATCTTTTTCCGTTTCTCTAAATTGTATAAGCATTATCCTAACAGATTATCACCAAAAAGGAAAAATATTTATAAATTTTAACATAATTTTAGTTTTTTTTCTATGATTTATTAAAATCAAACAAAAAGATTTAGTAAAATTAATAATTATAATTAGTTCTAGTAATTAAGATTTATAAGAATAAATGACACATATTAGTTGTTAAGTACTTTTTGTGGATTTTTGCGGACACCTGAAACTAGAATTAATTCACTACCCTCTTTAAAATGGCATATATTCATTAGTACTTGAAATATAAATTCAATAGAACTAAGAGCCTCTTTTCTATTCATTATTTCGTTCAACATATATGTAACTGTAGGTGAATATATGACACCATGAGTGGCGCGTGGCACAGTCAGGCGCCTGACTGGTTGTGCAGGTTGTCCAGTGATTATTATTCTTAAATAAAAATAAAATATTAAAGACACCCGATGACCACCTGAACTACTTGGTGAAATAAACATTTCGCTCATGTATATTTATTATTGCAGAAACAAATCTAACTATCGCCACTAACATTTCGCTACTTGAAATTATTCGCGACGAGCACGAGAGAGCGATGAATTTTATTTCTTTCCACCCTTCAACTAGGCGTGTTTCATTTATTTCTTAATAAGTTGGTGTCCTGTTTCTTCGTTTAATTAACGAACTAGTAGTACGAAGTATTCGTATTCGAAAGCCAGTACGTAAAGGTATTTGTATTTTAATCGCGATTATTTATAGATTCGTTTGTTTTTATTTCGCCGTAGGTTTTAATAGTGATTAAATATTTCTTTCATGTGAGAAGTGTACTAATTGGGTTCTCGGGTTCACTCTCGTTTTGCACCATGTTAATTAATTGACTGCGAATTTCATGCTCTCAACAATTGCCTGTAATTCTGGTAGATATGTGTTACTCCTTTTTTACGGGTAGATTTTATTTATGATGAACATTGTTTACATTTTCATAAAAGTTAACAGTAGTTTAATTTTAAGACGTATTTATAATTAATATCATTAGACATAATTATTTTGTTTCAAGGGGTATTTTTTCATTAGCATGGTGGTAAATGCTCCGGTCTGCTATAACAATCAGACTCTACATGGGATGTTTATACATCAGCATATTGTGCTTATTGTATTTAATAATCATAAAACTAGTAATTTGAATTGTAATAGTGCCCGTCATAGTGAAATGCAATCTCCCATCCCTAACACCCTTTAAGGCCTTCGACACAGGACCTGTCGATACCTTGACAGTCTTAAATCCAATTCTAACTTTTCTTATAACATTAAGTTGTCTTGTGAACCTATGTCTGTACCGAGATTAGAGAATTTATATAAATCTTAAATATTAATAATGAATGAATGAATCTATGATATTTGTACAAAATATTTGTTTGCTGAAAGCGAATCAGTTCGACAATAGCACATATGTTTATTATATTTATAGTTAATCAATTTTATCACCAATAAAATGGTTCAAGATTAAGGGTAATGAAAATGTACACAATGAGACCGTTCCACAAATCGCTTCTGCATCGTAAGAATTAATCTTCCTGTTATAAAAGTCTGTACGTATGCAGTTAAACAAATTCAATTATGTCAGAACGTTCGGCCGAATGTGGTATGTTCAGTCGGCGAAAGCAATTCCAATAAGCGATAAATTGATTTAAATATACCCACTTTTTTTATAGCTCGAATACATATCTATCTGTAATAAAATTATACTAGTATTAAATATGGATGAGTGCATTTTTCTCTAACGAGAAATTAACTGTAGTTTTAATAAGTAACCATTAATTAATTTACGCATTAATTTAATGTGAGTGGAATATCTAAATTTTTCAAAATTTACTATCGTAATGTTACTAATCCTTTTTGTGAGCATAATATTAGATTGAAAAATTGTAGGGAAGCATAGATAATATGACGTACCAAATGTCATAATAGTAGGATGGGGCACTAATGCACTGTGCATATATATTTTTGGTTCTAAAATTGTTAGTCTATAATGATATAAATCAGAATATACGTATGAGTAAGAGCCACTTGGCTCATGTGATTGTCAGCTACTGTTGCCTATTGATATCACCTAGAGCAGCGTAGCTGCCTTGTAGTGGATTGGCTACTCATGGTAGATAAAACAAAAAAAATGCTCTTTTGTACGTGGCAGTGAAGAACTAAGACAATAGATTAAATATAAATAAATGCTCTTTTGGTGGGGTATTTGTTGTAATTGAAATCTAAATATTTGTATAGTTTATGAAAATTTAAATTATCGTTGAAAACGTTGCGGTGGGCGTTGTTTATTTTTAAGTAAAGTGATATGGTCTGCGGGTATTCCCTTGGTTGTAAATGATATATTTTACTATAACTTTGCAGATTACCATCCTCTTGCAGTGGTTATTCGTCACATTCGGACGAAGCGTTTCGTGTGGTCGTACAGAAAATTTCCTTCCGAGTTTTTATAATATGGTGTTGTCTTAAAGAACAGAGCTAATAAGTTGCGTTAGCGTTCATGCGCTTAACAAAATCATCACGCAACACCACATCAGAATGTGATACGACTAGTCTTTATTGATTTACAAAGAGATGAGATTCTAGATAAATGTCTACACAACGCTATACTATGCTGATGCCATGACACGTATTAAACTTCATTATATAATTTTACCAAGAATAGTATCTGTCAAATAAAACCAAAGAAATATATTTTTGCATACTCCTGAAGATTTATTAATATTAATCATTAATATGTAATCAAAGAATTTAAACAAGAAAATAATGCTGCTATTTCAAACACAATTAAATTACGCTGGTGGGATGACTAATTTGACACTATTAACGTTAACAAAAAGAGGCAAAAGTTGGTGCAAATGTGCCGCACCCACTAGCATTACGCTTTGTAATTAAAACGATTATTTTTACCGGACAGTTGCGAGTGGTAATTGATATCTAATGAAATTGGTATGCAATGGCCTCAGAAATAGCACCCGATCCAAAAGGAAAAGAAAGTCGGAAGGTGGAATTTTGTTTCATAGTATGCGGCCGTATAAACACTGTGGCCTGGTCCAGGACCGGACTCGGGGCACACCTTTCCCATCCCCTCACTAAAAAATATTAAAATATTTTTTTATTAACGTAATACGTGGAATATTTTGAAAAAAACTGTATAAGATAAATTCTCATTTTATTTTTTTAAAGCACCGAAACGAAACTAGCTTATGGAAATATTTTTATATTACATCTCGACGAATGAAATTCTTAATCCGTCAATCATTAAGAGATTGATTTTTCTAAGGAGAAGAGACGATAAGTTATTATTTTTTTTCTTACATAGAGGGCCTAGCGGCTAACAATTATGAATATTACATGTGACCGAGGCAGTCTCCGTTCACGCCACAAACACGACGATGATGAGGGTCGACGAGAGAGGCAACAAGACACGGCAGTGGCTAAACGGAAAGTAAAATGTATAAGTGTATATATTTACTATTATATAGTAGTATGATAACTGAAATATCTCTGCTAAAAGGCAATTCTACGAAACCTCATTACATTTTTCGTTTTTCAGTACACATTGTCCGGCCCTATCTACAACAATGATATTTTTAATTGTAATTACTGGCAAGTACAGATTTACCGGAGAAACGATGACGTTTTCTATTAATCTCTGCTTTTATATTTTTTTTTCTTTAATGCTGATAAACCGAGATGAGAAGTATACTGACTTAGTAGTAACTGATACGTTTCGGTCATAATGTGTAGCCAAATAATAAGTTTATGAAGCCGTATAATGCACTCATTACTTTATTTATTTGCCTTAAGTGTGTATGTAACAGAAAGATAAAAAATATTTTTTTAGAAGATGATAAGTTTCGATTTTTTAATAGTACGCTAGCTACAACAGCCTATAAAATGTAGCACCGCAATTGTCTTTGTGGGACAGTGGTTTACCGTTTATTTCGTCATACGGAGATCCTGGGTTCGGAGCTACATGTATAGTGGAATCAAGATGGTGATGGGATTTTCACAACCCACCAAGCGAGCTATTTATTATCCTTAATGCCAAACTGCCGCCAGAACAGTTTCCTGATCTGGATGTCATACATGTGAAAGCCAGAGTAATCTGGCGAGTATTTGGGTTAAAATTCCATTATTGTCATTCCACATTATGTAAAACTTTTGGCAATTGTAAACTGATAGAAAACAGTTAATTTACATAGTTGTTATAAAAGCTTGATTATTTTATAATTTATTATATAACAAATCTAATTATAACTTCCAAAAATTACAAGCTCAATAAAACGGGGATATGGATGTTTTTTTATGAACATTCACAATTAAAAAAAAAATTTGTTTAAGCTTACTCGTCGGTTTGTTACGAGCACTCGACACCTGCGCAACCCTAAGTTTATGGTCATGCAAAACGGCTACTTTCCACTGCCATGCAGCGCATGGAATAAAAAGCTAGCGTGGGCGTGCATCGTTTACCGGTCCTGTTTCACCATCAACGGGCCTGCTCCACACGTAACAATGTAAATTGCATCAATTTCTTAATATTACGCATAATATCATCGTCGTCCCTTCGGCTCATCGTTCGATATGAAGTTTAATGTCAATTAAATATGCAAGTGCTTTAAATTCCGTGCGCAGTGTTACGGCTTATTTTATTTATGGTTTTACATTGCATAATTAATGTGGCACCTTCTTTTTTTTTTAATTGAACGGATACATTGGTTTTAGTAAAAAATTTGATTTACTATCTTATCGAAATCACATTTGAGGTTATTTAACACTAACCGTATCAAAACCATACGATAGGTTTTAAGGGTAATTTTACTTATTTAAAAATGGCGGTACAGTAGTTTTAATCACTTGACCTTGATTTCACCTGATGTTAAGTGAAATGTTTTACCTTAGATGGTCAAGCATGTTCGCTCTGTACGATTAGTGTTAAATATTTAATATCGGATGTGATATATATATTTGGGATGCTTAATTATATATTCTGCATTGCTCATCACTGTGTATGCAGTATAGTAAGAAAATTGTAAATTACCTTAGTAGGACATCATAATATAGTTAAAGGTTGTTTTCTGTGCAACGAATCTTTTGCGTTTCTGATACTAGAACAAAGAATAAGTATTCAACTAGTTTCTGCATCAATTATTTAAGTGTATCGTAAATTTAATATTGTATGCTCAGCGGGGCTAATAAGAACTGGAAAAGATAGGCGTGCACTTGGAGAGGAGAAGTCCATGTACACCAGTGGACTAGTATAGGCTGATGATGAATATTGTTAGGATTTTATTTTTATAGCTTTTATAATTTTTATAAAAGCTATAAAACTATATGAATTTAATGTATATTAAATTTCGGTTATACATCACCGCAGAAATGGTTTCGTTAAGAAACCGGCTTAACGCACCTCGGCCGTACGGAATGCAAAAAAAATCTTTCAATTAGTTAAGTAATCATTCTAATAGTAGCATTTAGAACACGTATAATTATATGAATAATGTAGTGTTTTGATTTATCGACAAATTATTTCGTTATGAGTTTCATTACTGCGCCTATACAATTTATGTTTGTGGCATTAATTATAGAATTATATCAAGGTTACAATTTTTTTAAGACGTAAAAGCTTTTAAAGAGTGTATTAAATTATTTTATTCAAACAGTAGACCAAATTATGTTGTTACAGTTTAATTAAAATATGGAACTAGAAAAAAAAAAAGATATACATCAAATACACCGAATTAATTTAATAATTATAATTTGACAAACTTGTAGTGGTTATTGGCCATCTACTGGAAGCTAGGGAATTTTTCTTGGAAATTTTATATCGATTGTCGAAACCACCCGCAACACTCGATGTCGTGACGGCTTTATCTCGTAATATTATAAGGAAAGAAATACACGAAGTTTTCCTATATTCAATTTCTTTTGAAAATTACATAGATGAGAGAATTAGTTGCTACAAGTATTAAACAAGGAGTATTTCGAAGATTTCACAATTGTAGATGATATAAAAGCGTATTACAATAAACAAAATAAAATGAGGCATTAAACCAAATGGACCATACAAATGTTTGTTTAAGCTGCTGTTTTTTTTTTAAATTTAATAACCAATTTTTTTTATAACTATACGTGAAAACAACAACGTAGAGAGAACTAGCAATTAAGGATAACAAGGCATCGAGTGTTAAATGTGCAATTTGTACATAACTCATAGAAGATAGCACTCAGCCTTCGACGAGTTTTGATTTGTCGATGATTTATTGCAAGCCGGTGAACTTGAAGCTGTATTACCTTAAAGATGATTATGGGTTTAACAAACGCAAGCGGCAGCTTTTAAAATTAATGGACACATGAATTAAACTGCGGCCATAATGAAGATAACGTTGCGTTGGACGACGCGCGATAAACCTCTGACGGCCTTTCACTCTCCAAGATAAGGCTTTAATTACTAAGATACAAGTTCCTACGCAAACCACCATCTAGACTTTAAAAGTGTCCGACTCCTAGGATACATGTAAACTGTCTAATTGTGTCTGTATTGCAAAACCTACACCGCGTCCTGGCATCTTACAATGCTCTCGATAAAATTGTCACTATACAGCTGCTTCTATAACATGTATGTGAAAAGGAATATGTTAAGACAAATACATCGAGTACAAAATTATATCTTTGTCACTTTATTTTACCATTAATAAAATATCTATAATTTTCTCGTTTTTAATATAGTGTTTTGGTAAATGATTTATAAATTATTTTTCTCGAAAACTGAGATGTTGGATGATTTCGATGACTGCACTAGCGTATACAACATTCATCAATCTCTTGTTCATTAAGTTCTCGAAGTATCGATTGCGCTGCAAGAATACGCTCGCCCCCCGACCCGAGTCCGCCCACTTTTCGCGCAGAGCGACGAAATGTGTTTATAACGACGCCCGTGCAACACCCACGACATTTGCACGTAACTTTTTTACCAACCGCTTCATTTCCTAGTTAGCTAATAGGCAACAATGATTGATGAAACACCAACGCCATTTTATGCGAATTAAATTCACCCGGAGACCGTTATTGGATCGATTTACTATCACCGTATAATTATAAACAGATTAATCTCGGTTTCAACAATAAAAACATGGATAGAATTAATTCCATGCGTTTTTTCGCGGAATTAACTCTCAATAATTTGACCGGATATGACAAATAAACCAGTTCGATGGGAGATATCGTGTTTCCGCTATCAATCTCGATGAAAAACAATAGGTTGGCAGGCCACGGCTCGGAGGCAGCTTCCCACGGCTTCGGTGGACCAATCACGCTGAAGTAATATTACAAGCCATGAGCGTAAGCGGCATCCAGTGGTATCGATATGTTAACATCAAAATAAATTACTTTATTTTTTAAACACTCTCACAAAAACCGTTTTTTTAGGTTGCTTTATCTCGGGACTGGGTCACTATTAGATACTATGTTTTTCATATACATCTCTACACGATTTATTTGACATATGGACTATACCATAACTATAAATAATACTAAAACTATTTCACACCATGGATGTATACCATGGTGTGAAATAGTTTTAGTATTATATCATAATTGTTTTACTTAATATAAAACTATATAAGAACTAGCACAAATATATGAGATTTATGTAATAAACATACTTTTAACTATTTTACAAGTAGCTGACATGATATTATTAAGTGACATTTCTAGCATCTACTGGACGCTCGGCAATGCAACTTATGATGCCAATTCTCGGGACATATTATTATTGACTGTATAAAATGCAACTTGATAACTTAATCCCCATGGTAATGCACGTCTACTTTGCAACTGTAGGCACTCAGTAATAAAAATACACGTTACTGTTTCAATGTCTGACATTTATGTCGTATAAATGTAACACAAACGGTATAAATTACGATTTGTTCAATAGTAATATTTAAGAATGCCTTTAATCTCCTCGAGCATTAAAATATAGTTAAGGTTTATCATCTGCCTGTATTCAAATACTGTTTTAAAATATAATTAGCATATTTTGCCTGAAACCATTTGATTTACGATATTTTATTTATAAATAAATTGTTTAAGGTGATAAAATAAATGTATGACGTTATAAGTTTCCTTTTAGAAAATTTAAGAAACAAGACAGATGAAAGTTATATTGTTAACGTAATGTAAATAAATTTATTTTTACATTAACCAAAGTCCTGAATTACATAAATCTTTAGATAAATGTCCTTTGCTTTCGGCGATCCGGTACGCTCTTTATGCATTGATAAATACAGCTTCTTCAATATTCAATTACGGACAATTATTATTTGCCAGCAATAAATCAAGAAAACTGATTCGTATAATTGTATCCCTTGGAACTTTTACCAGAAGCAAAATATAATATTATTTAAAAACCATCAAGGCGGGATTTTACTGTAAGAGTAATCAATATTCAATATTTTATTAGAGTCAAACATATAAAATAAAAGTTATTTTTATTTTCTTAAAGAGAAAATTGTCTCTAATTTGATGCAATCGATCAATAAAAAACATTTTATTAAATTCATATTTACAATTAAAATAAAAGTACAATATTTGATTTAATCATTACGAAAATTTAGTATTCAAACAGTTTAAATGATGATGGTGTTTTACAGCGTTTCACGTCTGCGTAGAGGATCTAGAAAAAGACATATAAATGGGTCACTTAACTATCAAATAAGACTAAAAGGAGACCTCAAGTGACGTGCGTGTGTTCTACCTACGGTGGGACGGTGTAGGCCCGGCCCGAGGCGGCAGGATAATTTCGCCCAGTTAAATATATCTGCACTGATTGCTGAGACAACGCTCTACGTACGTATTACATCCCTGGCGGCTTTGCGTCGCGGCGGTGTTTTTTTTCAATATTAATGATGCTACGACAATTTAAAACGGTAGCATGTACTTTATATTATACAAAACAACCGTATCATATCTGTGGTACAAAACGAATAGATTGTCAGTTATTATGTATCATAAATTAACTTAATGAATACGTAAGTATTAAAAATGTTAGTGATATTGCTTCCGAACTTTATTTATAGTAAGGCTTTAGAAGAATTAATAATCTTATAATAGTTGATACAAACTCCTGTGCAGTAATATATTGTTTGCTTAAAAGACACTTTTGGTGTAAAGTACAATATACAGTTATAAAAAAAATGCGATTCATATTTTTAAACAGTGAAGTGGTTAATTTTTCGTTACTTGGAACACGTCTCAATAAAAACATGGACTGATATCAATATCAAATTTTTTGTTTAGTTACTAATTGGAACCATCTAATTTCATGACTGCTCTATATTTTCATAGTCATCCAACAATTCGATACATGTCCACTGTCACAGCATAACAGATTCTTATCAGAATTTTTCGTGAAACTTTTAATATGTCAACGATAAACAATTTTTTTAAAAGACTGCATTCTGTAGTTTGTTTATTTATTTATTATTATACATGGTTTACAGCTTATAATGCAGTTTATATAAATAATTAAATATGGAAAAGTCACAAGCCATTTACAAATGAATATTTTGTGGGCTAATTTTAAAGAATTACAAAGTAATAACAATAATAAAAAAACTTGAAATAGGGGCATAAATAGTGCAAGTTTAATCCACTTAAGTCATTAACGTAAAAGTTTTATGAAGACATTAACAGTTTTTATATATTTTTAAAATTTGTTTCGAATTGAGTTTCTCATTAAAATCAAAAGTCTCGCTGCGACAGTGAGGCCTTGGCAAAAGGCTTAAGGTGTTCCGGTTCATTGATTGAGGATGCATAAGCAGCTTTTTATTCAGCTCCGTCGGTCTGTCGGTGCGTCGGTAACGCACGTACGTTCAGATTTCTGGTAATGAGCGGATAGAATAAGCCATTACAAGGCCTTTGCGTAAATCGATTACAGACGTGACAATAAGGTAATTAGTTTAAAATACTTATTGTATAATATACTTGCTGTTACTTGCCCTTTTCGTTGGATATAAAAGTAAATTAATAAAATATGAGAATTGGTCACGAAAATCGCAAATTATTTAATAACATATTTCAATCGTCGTATCAAGATCTTCCATTGAACGTCCTGTCGAAATAGGTCCAGCCATTTCGGAGATAACCGGAAATAAAAGAACTTTTTGAAATGAATTATTTTAAAATATGTATTGGACGAGGAAAGCAAGTTATTAAGATTATCATTCATATTGTTTAATGTTAAGGTATTAAATTGATCAAATAACTTTCAGTGAAACAGTTTTTAACCCTTAGAGAAATAATTCATATTCGTCGGCTTGTCCTCGTGAATGTGAATCAAGATCAATAAATAGTAATTGCTACAAATTTTTGAAACCATGATGAAGATGAAAATGATGAAAAAAAAATCATATGTCAAACTTTAATTAAACAGGTATGCATTTAAATGTTTGAGTATGCCGTACAACGCGCCACTGACATTTACAATTTTGTCTGAGAGCTTTTTAATTTGTTAAGAATAAATATAAATGAATACTTTATTAATGTGTATTCTAAGTTATTCCTCTCGCATATATTTTGATCATTTTAGGGCTGATAGAAGTAAAAAAAAAGTTTTAAATCTTCGAAAGTAATTTATTATATCTTGATAAACACAAAGAATTGAATGTCACGTGCAATAGCTATAACCCTTTTACGTAACCAGTAATTGCCCTTTGTGTCGCTGTAGAAACAACCGCTAACAATAATAATCAAAACTCGCAAATATCACCTGAATAATAAATGAAACGCAAAGTGTTGGACGGAACGCAACAATAGCTTTTTAGGGAATCGCAGTAGCGGCGCGTGGCTCGCACAATCGGGGCAGGTGTGCCGCAACCCTTACACGGCCGGAACTGAGGGAGAGGGCCACGGAACAATGAGAATTTTTGAACAAGCAATCAACTCAATATTTTGTTAAATAATAAATTGCGAACGATTATATATTATCGTGTTATTTATTTGAAATCATAAAAAGACACAGTCCATAAATATTGCATTAAACTTGATAAAAATAGATCTCCTTTATTGGATGAAGCTTATATCTTCCCTATATAGATGTATTAGTTAAGTCGTACACAGTGCATTGCAATTGTTGCCTTTAGATCTAATCAGTTCAGTAAAGAAATTAAACATCTCCCATTATTTTTACCTGGTTGCATATGGGCATTGTCTAGACATGTTGTTCCTTTAGCCGACCAAATCATGGATAAAAAATGTAAAATATTACTAATTGGTATCAGAAACTGTTAAAATCGGCTTTAATTGCAAAGAAATGTTGTAGTTTTTATTTTTCTTTTAAATACCTTTATCATTGTTTGTCCACGATTCCACCTAAGTGGAGATGTTATATTTACGATGATAAATTACACTAGGCTAAAAGAAGTCTGTTCAGTCTTTAAAATTCACACGACATACCTGGACGTGAATGCTAACGCTGGAAGGTAATTTCAATCTTTTGCTGACGGCACTAAGAAGAGCGAGTTATTTTAACAATATTTAAATTAATACAACAGTAGTGAACCCTGCATTACCTGAAGCGATTCAAATTCATTCCAACATATCCATTACAATGCACATTGCTGAGCACATGCATTGATTTTAGGACATGTCATGTACGGGCACCCTTACTCATTTGTCCATTATATAAGGACCCGTAATGACCAGTTTTGCTTAGAATAAGTGAATGCTTATAGAACCGAAGGGGATCTAAGTGAACTGGCGGTTTTGACTTGTGCAACGTGTTTACGCGTCGCGTGTCGTTGAGGGCGCGGGACAGGTGTGTTTCACCCCTTATTTGAGGGAATTTGAGGGCATAACGCATAACTGTACTAATGGTTAGTAATTAGGGTGACTACGATATCCTTTTCGCTCAAACTCAAAATATTTGTATTAAAAAGGATTTGTATAATCATTTTCATTGTGATTCGTTTATTTTGGTCAGTTCACAACACATCTTCCTCTATTAAGAATCAATAAGTATGTCAGAGGTACTTTAATATATATTTATACAAATACTGAAGGTTGAATAATATACGGTTTAATATTTTCAAATATTCCTTGTAATTTGATATATATTTTTGAAATAGTTATTATATGTATAATATTCCCAAACATGTCATTTAAAATGATTTACGATTTTTTCCACATTATATTCATATTAACATTTTAGAAATAAATTTATTGTCGCTGTTGAGTTCTTTGGCGCTGATGAGTTCTGGAGCATATTTAATGTATTTAGAGACAATAAATTAGAATAACAATGGTAAACATACATGATAGAAAATATTAGATTATTTTTTGTCCAGTATTCGACTTTCAGTAGACATTAAATATTCAAAAAATTCTATGAAATTTAAAGTCGTAAACTGGAAATTAAAGAAATATGCTTATTTTTATCCCTCCAATACATTACTCTTTCTGCATAATATTCGTTATTACCAATAATATAATAATATTCATATTAAATTAAAATTAAGATATGATAAAATTATTGTCGCCCTACAAGCGGCATTCATCTACATACAGTGGAAACATGTTACACTTATCGAATGCAAATAGACGTGATGTAATTTTATATAATATTTGATCCTGTTGACCCCTTCGATAGAAAGGTAACAAGGCCCACAGATTAATAATTTAATTTTATTTTCATATTCAATACATTAAATAAAGCATTATGTAGAGAAAAGGTATGTAAGAATTATAAATATTTTATTACACAATTTCTTACCAACACTTCTGACATTGAAAATTTTAATCACTTCTGTAACGCAATGACCGCTTAACCCTGTGACACGCAGGTCCCCAAGTCGATTCCTGGGCCGTATGGGTAGTGGAGTTTGGCATTTTCCAGTCCTTTGCTGATAAAAGTGTATTGGTTATATCAGTACTTGCTATCGGCACGAAAATTAGTTTAACTGTACATGTTTACAGCGGAAATTATACCTAAACATAATGAAATTAGTCATTCAATTATATTTAAGACAGGAGCTTTCGCAGATTAAACAAGAGGTTAAGTAGCAGTGCGACGCCGACTACCTTAATCAAGATTTTATAAAACCTATTTATAGTTTTTTATGCAAGGAAACTGTACATAATTTCTTTTTAAAACTATAAAAAAAATCCTTTTTTGTATTTTATTTAATATATACCGATGATGTACAAGCGAAGTTCAAAGTAAATCTTGTTATCTATGTTTGGCTGTTTTGACCGCAAGTCGGTTTTATCCGAGGTATTCATTCCATTTTGATTATATCAGTGATGAAGGTACCTTTTGTTGTAAATGTTAGGATATTGAATTTGTGTATAGACATCAATCTATAGATCGCACCTCATACTATTATGAGGTAGATTTTCCTCACATCATTGTAGGATCGGAGTCTTTGAAACATTGATCAATGGATGTGCCATTGAAATGTTTTAGATTAAATCTTTGTCACTGTAGTCGTTTTGACGTGGCCTGTGAAGAGCTTAGTCCTTTATTGATATTTATTTCATTTTTTATTTTATGTCATACGCTATTTTTTTTGTTGTTACCATAACAAGTACTGATATATATATCAGTATAGTATTTTCTCATGTCTTAATATGACTAATAACAGATTGAAATTTGTTTTGAAAATCTTTGACCTTGTATTATTTGGCTAATTTTACTGAAAAAATTATTATTTTTTTAAGGACTTAGTTTTTTTTTAATATAAAAGTTTAATTAACTTGTCTCATAAAAGTCTAATTAGAATTATAATAACTATGTGAGAGCGGGATGAATAAAAATTTAAAAATTAATCGTGTTCACTTTAAAGAAATATGTTCACGTTTGTAACAATAATAAGATGCATAAACAAGTAGGCTGGTTTATTTTCGTTTATATAATTGACACGAAGTGGCTCTATGTGCAAACACAGACTTATGACATAGTTAAAACGATTAATCTGTCGCGGCTGGTGGTAAAATTCGAACACGTATAATGAGGCAAGAACGGACGGTGGGGCCGCGAGCTCGCGTGCCAATTATTGACGTAATTATATTGAAAATATTGCCATCCCTTTGTGTTATTTAACACTATAATGTGGTGATATTTTTTAACCATTCGTCGCCGGCCGCACTCATTCAGTGCACCACGCGACTGATTGTCAATTGACTATTTATCGGCCGCTCAGCGCCTCAACGCATTCATGAAGTCTAACCAACAAAAAGCGGAATATTTCTCTGTAGCAGGTCCGTTTCATAATACATAACCTGCTCTCTTTCTTATATATATTTCTTTTGTCAACATCGTGTGTTCAATTAAAATATTCTTAAGGTTATTGAAAATTCAGATCACAGTATTGAAAAAAATTATATTTACGATGACGGGATTTCGTAACTGAAGAATTTTTTTTTACTATTTACTATTTAAATTAAATGTACTCGCGAAAGTATGATAATAAAAATGAACAGAAGCTAGCTAGTAATAAGATTGTTAAGTAGTCTTTGGTTTTTATAAGTGAAACCACTCATCTTCGACCACGTCGGGCACTTACTAGACTTATCGTGAGAGAGCGACTACACGGACACCTGAAATGTTGCCTCTGATTACTTAGCGTTCACTCTGCATGGCTATCAGTTACCGAGAAAGGTATTAATTAATATCGATTACCAATTAATTAGTCCTTAGCACCTCGCAAGATAAGGCGGTATTTTCCAAGTTTAAGCGACACGTTTAATTAACAGCGAATTAAAATGAGAAATCACGTCCATTACAGTCTGTAATGAAGCAAATAATGAGGCGGTTAAGGATTAAAGTCTGCGATTTTTCTATTCGAGGAATTTACCACCTGTGACCAGTATGTGAAAAGATTCTAGAATCCTACGCAGGGGCAATTCTATCGTGCAGCGAGCTGCGGTTTAGCACATTAACCTGTCTTTCACGTAATTGATTTGGTATTTCATGCTACAAAGGTCGACTGAATTTAATTAAATCATTAAAAAAAAGCGTTTGTGGTACCCAAACGAATGGTCTAAAATAAAAATGTTTGAATTTAATCCGACCAAGGATGGATGGGTACTACGGACTCCTTACACAGTGTTACAATGTTGCTACCCATTCATAATATTTAACCGTTCATAAATAATATTCAACTCTTGTTAAAGTTACTCTTTGTGACGCTACTTTTGTTTTGTTAAAAATTTTATTGTACAAAAATTAAGTTGTTTCTTAGTAGTATAATATCTTGTCTTTGAAATATAAATACTACGATTTTAGCTTATGGTAAGCGGAAATGTAGTGTGTGATAGCAAAGTGTACTCGGCTAGAAGAAACCGTTCCATTCTTGACTTAAAACAATGCATGTTTTACCTAGACTAAAACAGAGGCAATCTATTCCAGAGTTTTAAAGAATGAAGCGAAACGCTTTGTATTTGGTATGTTCGTACGCAGGTCCGTTAGAATAGACAAATTTTAGCCAGAGATACACTTGAATTAAGACAGGAAGTAATTTCCATACAAATCGTTTCTGCGAATGCAAAACACTATTCAGAGATCGATGGCGGAGACTTAAGATGTTTACAGACAAAACAAGAAATAAAACGAATATCGAACGGAAGCCATAGTGGATATTGACCCTTTGAGACCCTTGCCCAAACACAATGAAGGGCCAAAAAAAATAGAGAGTAAGGAACGCGTCGACACATCTGCCGGCCACTATCAAATAAATCTACTAAAATAATATTTTTATTTTGATTACTCGTGTACCGGGTTAGGCAGATGTTAGAAATAACACACGCGCACTGAATACAACGTCAGTTATCGAACTGTAATCTTATTACATAAACTTATAAAATCGTTGTCTTTTCAAAAAATAACTTCTAATTTGTGATTGTATTCAGATAACGCGCTAATAATTAATTGAATAAAATTTTAATGTTACCCAATTTGTGTAGCTATAAAATAGTAAAGACGTACATATGCAGCTGTTTAAGTTCTAATATGCACTTATAATCTTTTCAAAAAATTATAAAATGATCATCGTGTTTAAACTTTACTTTTAACAAAAAGATAATTTGTATACAATTGATTGATGAAACAAATAATTTTTGTTAAAATAAAATTTGCACTTTAATAAAGCGTATAAGTATATAGATTTTTTAATTAACGCATAACTCTTGTTAACGAGCAGCCAAATCTATTTTTCAAATTATTTATAAAATTGTTATTTCTATACTAATCTTCCAATTTGTGGAGTACTACTCATATATTCCTTTAACGAATCAATGTATCAAACTGTTAGGTACATTGGAAATGGGCCCCGCAGTAGAACATTTCATAATTTTTTTTCTAAAATAAAATATCTCGAGATCGATGTTAAGGCGACTGGTATTTAAATTAACAAATCGATTTTCACGTAATGCACGCACAAAGGGGTACCGCGTATGCATTTACAAAGCTTCACTATTCCGCAATTTGACATGTAATAAAGGACACTAATAAATAAAATTAGTGACGTCGCGTGTGACAATAACAAGCAAAAAGCCGCCTCGATGAACAGAGACCCGCAGGCTAGTGGTAGGCGGCACCGAGTCGGCCATTTATAAAGAAGCAAATAGTAAAACTACCACGACTCGCTTTTACTACGTTTAATTTTATTGGGGACATTATAAATGTTTTATCGGCCGCATGAAGACGTTATTAATATGAGTTGCTGAATAATTTTACGCCTAGTGAAAGATTAAGGAACTGCTATTAGCGGTCATAAAAGATTTATTTAAAAGAAATCGTTAAATAATATACAATTTAACAAGGTATATAGTATATAAACTCTTATGTACACACGAGGTAACAGATAATCCAATTGATACAAACGTTTATTATTTTATCGCCAAAGTGTGAGCTCGACGCATACTGCTGCTGTATCTTATTGACTGTCACGTTATTATTCAAAAATAATTGGACGGGCTGTTAAATAATTATAGGCCTATTTTCAATTTCTAATTATAAAATTTGGTTTTCACTATAAAAGAATTATTACGTGCTAAAAGTGCAATCTCTTTTTTACTGTAATGGTGTCTAAAGAATATGATATGTAGATAGATTTAATAAAAAAATTTAATGCATTTTCATAACATTTTTTATATTGCCATGATGCATTCTACTTTGTTTTAATAAAATCTGTTATAAAGAAAACATAGATAATGATTTGTTAACATTTAGAATTCCACATTACAAATTGTACATAGTTGTAGTGCAAAGTGTAATTTTTACATAGTATACAAAATCGGTCGTTATGTACAACATCGATATGAATCTCAAACTCTTCGACACATTTGACCACACGTCAGTTTGATCGTTATAAAATACCTCGCATTGTAGGACCTTTTAACGTGTCCTGCACAATGGACAGGCGTCTAAGTTATAAATTTTTGTATACGAACAAAGGCGCCATATCGACAATGTCTTTGAATATAATATCGATAAATGACGAACAGACAGGCATATAAAAATATATCGCCCGTAAAGGTAGTAAATCAATTTCAATTATAATTTAAGACGTGCAAAATTATATTTTCTATTTTAGTTTGTCTTGTGTAAACAAATGTTGAAATTACGTTATTATAGTATCGATTTAAATATAAATGATTGTAGCGTAACCGGCTGAAAAATATTTAGGACTCGATATGTACCTTACTGAAATACGATTTTATAATTTTGCTTCTGTAATTAAAATAAAATAATACATAAATACATTTTATTCCCTTCACTAAATTGTCCAACAAAAAGTCTTCCGCTCAATTTCCTTCGAAACGTCAAATGTTTGCTTTCGCGAAGGATTTTAAAATGCAACATGTTTTTGTGTGTATTGAGTATCCTGGGATTATCGTATGCAAAACGAATGAGGCCGGCAACTGACGGGATATCCCCTCGCATAAACGTGATAGACGTAGTACTGTATGCAACTCAAATTTTTAAGTAAGCAAATCAATGTCTAATGTCTTAATTTCTCAAAACTTAACATTTCACGCTCAGTATAAATTGTGAAGTAATAATATTAATACTATATATTGTATAATAAGAGTCATTTACATTTTAGAGAAGCTGGTAATTAAATCGTGTATAAATATCATACATATAGTTACATACGAAACGTAAAAGTTTACGTTTCCATCCGATATCGTTCGACTATCTGATTGCTTCATTATACGGAATCGCAGTCGGTTCATTGTATATCATTTTGTATGTTATATCAGTTTGTATTCTAATTTAATCATTTTGAGTAACAGACCACCGGGGAAAGATGTATCGGGTGGGCTTTGCAGTTCACATGTGAACAATTTAGACAGTTTTTGGACGTTGATACATTTTGACATGTCTGAAACTTTAAGAAAATTCATTTAATTTTTTAATGTATGGAATACTATAACTAAAATGTTATTTGTATCTTTTTACAATTCACCTTAGGTCAATGACATTCATTTCGTCTTTAATTGCTATAGTGTTAAAAATAGTAGTTTTTCTTTATTATGCCCTATTTTTAGGCCCTAAACATACACTTTATTGTTAAATATAACTGTTTTCATGCCTTCAGGTAATGTAATGTTATCAAGAATATTGAAATAATATGTAACAAACTGTTGTTCTAATCTTGATTAAAGATTTTAGGAGCACCTGTATGAGTGCTTAAATTGTCTAGAGATTCGCATATTTGGAATATTTTATTTATTCTTACGAATTTATTGTAATGGTTGCATCTTTTGTTCTTTTGATCCGTTTCAATTTGCCTGTCAACTTATTTTCTACGCGGTGGTCCGGCCGATCGTTATGATCAATTCCTTATTGAATTAGAAGAGAATTGCAAAATTTGTTCCTTGTTTATTGATCGTAACAGAATTATGTTTTTTTTATAGTCTTTCTTAAGAACATATTCATACTTAACGGTTATGGTTTTAAATAAAATTAGAACAACATTTTTGTAATATCACAGAATTATATTGTTAATTTCTCTTATTAAGTTGAGATTAAGAAAAAATATATTAGTTATTGCATAAATGTGACGATTACAATGACGGAGAAAAGTATTCATTCAATTCGATTTGCATGGCGAAAAGAATCATGAATGTACTTGTAAAACCAAAAAATTGTACAAAGGGAACATTAGTAATATGGCATGAAGAGGTGTAAAGAAGTGTAACAGTACACCATGTAACAGGCATAACAATGGGGGTATCGTTTCCTCGAAGTCACGAGTCTGGACGTCTTTTGCCGCCGCGTGGATGCCTGTAGAGTTAAATTTAGCGTTAGTGATCCCATCTACACGCGTTATGTAGGCTTTCACAACTTTTTGTAACCTTTGAAAAGTAAGAGCAGTAAGTTACACGTTGGTAGCCAAATTCAAATGTTTGATGCTGTTCGTAATTGATTTCATGTAGAGGATTAAATAATGTGTATCCATTGTAGTTTCCATTTGGTATAATGATATTTATAGTGAAAGTAAGATAATTTTTCTTGAGATTTGTGATGTATGAATAATTGTACAGTTCTGTGAAATTTTTATTAAAAAATAACTATGTTTAATTTCTGAGACTAATCACTTAAGACTTGTAAACTTTAAGAGGAATATGAATAGTTTCTAAGATTTCATGTCTTTGCTTTTTGTAACTTGCTATTTATTATAAAACCATCTTCATAACACGGCGCTATTCATTATTAACCTATAACTTATATCACTTTAATCCCTAAGTTTATTTACTCAAACTATTTAACCAGCTACTCCTCTCTCAATATTAAGAGCTAGACAATATCCGCCCAAAAAAAGAAAAGTACCATCAAGATTATTAAGCACGATCTGTTAATTTTTAAGTTCATATTGTATTTTACTGTGAACTATTTTAGAATTTTAATTTTACAATACTTTATCGCGAATCCGTATAAATGAAAAATCAGTTCACTGCTTTTACGGGATATACACAAATAATGGTTGTGATCGTTCACTTATTGTCGTGTCGCTACATGTTGTTCATGAAAAATTCAATGTATTTCTGAAGAGGCCGCATACACATATTTCCAGGTGCCTCGGTCGCCTGTTAACGACTAGTCTACAGCAATTGATCACCGTTAAGTACTCAAAAAGACAATCCCTCACAATAAATATTAATGACTGACCACCTTTACCTTCTGTTAATACTAAATTGTTAACAGGTATTTGGTGATTAATAGCTCGGGCCGGTAAATACCGTTACATCCGAAAAACATTTTATTAAAATCAAAAGGACAACTGTTGAGCACGAATATGACGTTTTCATTCATAAATGACAGTTGGCATAAAGAAAAAAGTGTATAAATCTACAATATTAATAATTGCTTTAATGCATTACGTGAGTAACATCGGCTTATATTTACATTTTATGATGGCTCGGTATGTAACAAGAGACACTACGGGATGCCTTCACTCGTCAACCAGGAACAAATTGTGAAAGTAAAAAATGAGTTCAGTAGTCCGACGATAGCTTCGTTCGGAAAATCATTTGATGACGTCGGGTTGCAAAATGCCGCCTAATCTTTTGAATGGAATAGAAGTTCCAATTACATAAAATTTAAAAAACCTAGCTTTTTACATTGGTAATTATTTAAATGATCTATTTTATATTAATGTTAATTATTATGTTATATATTTTTAGACCATAGTAAATTTATATATAATTAGCATTTGATTAATATAGGAAACTAAAATTGTCTAAAGTTTACATAAACTTTCAAATCTGTAGCCGTAAGAAGTTTCCGTGAAGAGTTTTACACTTAGTGATAAAAGTAATAATGGTAACTAATTTAATTAAGATTTAAAAAAATATTACGATAAATGCCCGATTAAAAACCCAATATGTTTATAGAAGACTGCATTTCTGTAATGTGAGAAGTATTTGTAAAATTCTATAACTTGTAAACGCCGTGTACAATACTGTTCCGAATACAATATTACATCATAAAAATGACACATGGTGTTGTAGGCATGTTGCAGGTACACGATCGCATCGCTGTAGCGTTGACAGTAAAAAGTTGTAAGGCACCTAGACATGGCGCAGGTCCGTTGTTTTCAATCAGATAGTGCTCTCACGCAGTGATCCATTCATCTTGAGCATTTATCGGCAAGGCGGATGCTGTCTGCAGTTTAAATAAAAATCACTGTCCTAGGAAAATTGCACCAGTTTTCTGCAATTCTAATCGATTTGATTCTATTACTTTGATTCTATCTGATGCAGTTTCTGTTATATGCGTCATTTGAAATAGTGTAGGTATCTCATTTTTGTTTTATAATTAACCGGTATCGAATTTAGTTTTACATTGTTTATTACTTATTCATATAAAAAGTTACATAGAAACCTATCCTCTGGAAATGTAGACTTTACACTGCTGAAGAAAATTATCCGAAAAGGATAGTTATTTTTGGAATATATATTTTATTTTATTCCGATAAAATCAGATCCTATATAAGTAATTAGATCATAATATCGCTAGACGGTCATCATAATATCCATTATCTTAATATGGTTTAATTGTCTAAGCATTACAACTTTATAACAAAATTTTTGTTTTTCGTTTGTTTACCAAATGATATTATAAGATAATTCTGTGTATTATGTAATGGGATATTTAATTTGCATATTTAATATGTCTTTCCTTTTGACGGCTAGCAACAAATGTGATAGATCTGTCAAGCTTTACATTTATGTCTCACGAAACGATAAGGATATAAATAAGACAAAAAGTGGACCCAATTTACCGGCAAGATCCTGTTTTAGATAACAAATTATCCTTATACAAGTCTAATCTGAGATAAAAGTACAATTAGATAAAAAATAATATATTCATAACTTTATTTATACCATCAATCTTGAACGTCGGAACAAAGGATGTGATCAGTGAAAGGTTTTGACTGTCTCCGTAGCGCAGTAGTCCACTGCTTATCGTATAGCGCGGAGATCCCGGGTTCGATTCTCGGGCCACAGGAGTAGTGGAGTTTGAATGGCGGGAGGATTTTTAGAATCAGCCTAACTAGCTACCACTTTCGGTGTCATTATGCCGCTGTAACAACATAGTGCTGTATTCCGGAAGTTATACATGTAAGAGCATATAATTTTCTGGGCGAAAACGCTTTACCATCTACGGCCTCTTTGTAACATAACAGGTTAAATCGAGATTAAGGGTTAGCCCATACTGGATAACAAAGGTATTTGGCCAATTATAAATGGAAAGTCTATTCTTTAATATGTCGACTAAAGAGACATGTTTCTTCAGGTAAATTTGTGCTATTCGGCTAATTAGTAACTAACTAAAATTAGGAAGAAAATTTACGTTTTAAAACCTGACTATACTAATTTGACTAAATTAATTTCAAAAGTGTAAAAGTACAATTCTAATATCAACAATAAATTAGTTGAGTGTTAATATTGTGACATTGTTAAATCTCTTGCTTATTTTTTGTTTGCCTTATCTATAGAGGAATAATAATCAGTGGACGAATCTTGTTCAGTCAAAGTTGATCTTTTTAATCTTATCTGTAATTCTGTCGTTACCGCATGCGTCCGCATCGTATACCAACGCCGCCTTCGCGTCCGATAGATTTAAATATTTTATAACGCTTTTAATAAGGGTTGGCTTAAAACTAAAGATAACAATGGATCTTAACTGAGCATACGGTAATGGACATGATGACATTTAAAAAATTATTAGGTTGACCGTTTGACTTGTCATTTATATTTAATGCCAATGTCTGAAATAGTTTCAATCCGAATATTCGCATTTATGATAGATTAACCTTTGATGGGGAAGCAAAACAGACAATAAAATAATTTTGTAAAACAACGAAAACGTAAAATATTAAACTTAAAAAATTACCGTACCTATAAAAACGTGTGGACTAGTCTTAGAGACAAAAGTGACATTTTGTTGACACTGGTAACATTTGTTTTCTTGAAAAGGGTTACATGCCCCCGTGTAATTTTAAACTGTTTTTCCTGGAGTCAACCAGAAGGTCGAAAGACGGGTCAGTGTTAACATCCGTCTAAATATTCAATCTGTTTGTTCATCAACGTTTGCTAGTCGCTACTGGAATTCGAAAAGTCCTTAAGGGTGCAGTGCACTTCCTATTAAATAATAATTTGTATAGACTGTCTCAATTTCATTCATGGTAACTATGCCTGAGAATATTGAATATACAATATTCCGTTACAAAAATCAATAGATATTAATTGATTGACTGAAATTCGTTTTTAATAGTTTTAAAACACACAACGAAAATCTATTGACTTATTTAAAAAAAAACACATGAGGATAAAAATTTATTTAGGTTTATGTAATTGTTAGTTTTTGTAATGTCAACATTTTACACTGCTTCATACTAACATTATTTATGTTAACTAAACTGTACATGGTTACATACCATAAATATCACCGATTTCTTAGTATTAACAGACATAAAAAATTTAAATGCACTACATTTTGTCCATAATATTTCATATTGACGTCATAAAAATTTACTAGCCACCATAACTGATACAAAAGTCAAATACGTTGAATCTTTGGTATTATCGGAATTTACTATCACTGATCATAATATTATTGTATAACTCTTAGCATGTGTCATTCTTGCGAAAATCCATTTAATTAAAAGAGAAAACTTTCTACTTTAAATATGAACTTTAATTTTTAACGTCGCATTAAGAAGAGGAGTGTTATAAGTTTTGTAAGCATACGATTTATCTATGTCTGCTGGTAAATTATCCTCTATGTTGTATATGTAGTGAAAAAATATTGGTGAGAATATTGTGTGAAAATTATATGCACATTGGTTGTTTGTAAATTGAATGATTATTATATCATAAAAAAGAAATAAATTTCGCTAATCATTATAACGAAAGCGTTAGATAAAATACACTAGTATTATTAAGCTCACAAGTTATCGAACCATGCCACGCGACTCGCTCACAAAAACTCAAATGTCATTGCGCAAGCTAATAATAAGGCCCATTCACACTCATCTGAGTGTATATTTTTTTTCAATGTCAAACCGGGGCAGCCATGCAATTTCGTACAAAAAACGACAAAATCAATAATAGCTGTGTGTGCACGTGTTGCCGATGGATTATAGATTACCTACGTTTTCGAAGATTTTCTCAGCGTTTCGTGTAGAGGTCGAGTCAGGTATGATGTCTATGGAACATAAACTGTATGAAGTCAGCTAATAAACTAAACTTTTTTTTAATTAATTTTAATAATAAAATTATGGCTAGTAACTAACTAGTAACAAAATTATAATGTATTCTATTTAGCTTGTTTATAGGTACTTATGTAATTAAAATATATACATATATATATTAATTGAAAAATAAATAAGTAGTTAATTTCTCATTGTATTTTTTATGTATTATTGATTATTTTAAATAACAGGTGCTAATGTCAGCATTCTCACCGAGATTTTTATTAGGTAATTAATTTTGTTTGCTTATCGGATATTTATGTGTTAAGGCGTTATATTAGGAAACATGTGATAACCTACTCCACGATTTTCTGTTACCTTTTTTGATCTTTGCGTTTCACAAAGAAATACTATACAATTATAACGGCCAAAATTGTAACTGTCTCTAAACCAAGACTTCGATGCTGCATTTCTTCAACGATCCATTTTTATAAAAGCAGGTAATTTTATTGAAAGACTTGTATACGATAAAAGATAAAAAACGAAACGCTTATTTCGAAAAGATGTAGAGCAAAGATTAATCCGGTTCGTAATAAATAGGTTAGCAAAATAATAAGCGGAATTTGTGTTATTATACTGTCGATGAAAAGTTTTAATGCGGGAAATTTATTGTTTTATAATCAGACGAATACATATATCATTAGGATGTACAAATTTGGGACCCATAACTTTTGACCAGTAAAATCGTCCTTCGTTTCAAATTCAAATTTAACTATTTAACTGGAATACAGATGACATTTTATAACAATTAAATTTTATATACGTCTTATTGATATGTATTTATGCAAAATTTTGGTAATACGGAATACTTTTGCTTATAAGGAAGCGTTTAGTTATCAAAACGTGGTGAAATGAATTACAAAAAGACCGGTGAGACATCGCTTTAATCATGGAGAGTCGTACGTTGCGAAATATATAAGCTCTTAACAAGTTCTTGATCTGGTTATTGTAATATGAACTTTATGTGCTCGAAGATGTAGTATAAAAATATGTACTTTCGCTTTGAATGTTGTTACGTTTATTTGTTATAAGTAGGACTAACCTCATCTTCAATATTACTAAATCATAATAAAGCGTTTTTTATCTGTCTTGCGAAAAAATCATTAATATTATCTTGAGCTTAATATGAAGTAATTTTTTAAATTTTTCATATATACCATAATACTTTATATTTACTTACCCTGATAATTATTGCAGACTGAGTGTGCTGTGCTATTTTCTCTCTGTTGTAGGTTTGTAATTGATGTATTTTACTCTGAATTTCAACTGTTTGTGAAATGTGTGTGAAATGATCATGTTCAAAAATCTACAAGAAATACTTTCTCATAGTTATGCGACAAATATAGATATATTTGAACAGTAGGGAAATTAATGAAACATAATTATTACACAAGTTGGGCTTAATTAGGTGGTCTTCATAAACCTTTTGTAAAAATTAACGATAGTATATACAATTAAGGAGCCGTGATAACCGTTGTTTACAATTAAGTGTTCATGACAATTGTGATTAAAGGAAATACCATATAAGTTCTTAGCTCGCTCTATGACACACATAATTCAAATTCCACTACAAAAAAAATTTCGTTGTCATCGATTGAAGTTTTTCTGTCACATCTTTTTACGCGCTATCTTACTTTACTATAATTTTGAAGTACTATGTTCACGATATTTCCATTTATTTTCATATAAATTTTAATTCAAATTAAACAGTGAATAATTAAATACGAATTGTTGGCACAAAGCATTTTTTTTTTTTTGGTCTTCCGGTTTGTTTTATCGGGAAGACTGCTGTATTCCCCTGACATGGTGATCAGAGACAATGTTTTATTTTGTTATTTTTGTCTTTCCTTACTTCCCTAATTTTGATGTTATTTTCTACTTTCCTAATGCCACTAAGGTCATGTATGCAAACATACGCGTGTTTAGTGAGCGTTATTGCAATTCTGTTCTCTACTTGTTCTCTTTACTACTGTTATACGATATTTTTGAACTTTTCTCTATTTTCATCGTCCTCAACTATCTCTCAAATTGCGTCTCTGATTACCTTCTTCTTGATTTCCTCTTCAACCTCCGTCCTCTCTGAGCTGAACACCTGACTTTTTATTAGAAGGTGTCGGACATCTTCTATCTCCGAGGGGTCAAGTATCCCCTTCTACATTCCTTCTTTGTCCTGTCTCCTACAAGACTCCTTCCAACTATCCGCTTGAGCTTCCTTAACCATCTCCTCATTTTCTCTTTCTGTTTCAGGTAGTTGGCGATCACCGGAGGTCTTCGGACGGCGGCAGCGCATCGGGTGCGGCGTCATCTCCTGGCAACCTCCTGCTTCATCTCGGCGGGCTCCTGGGAGCACCACGGCACGGTAAGTGTTACCCTATTTTTCTTTCTTGATATTGTTTGACAGCAAGCAATACCAATATTTTTAATATACTTTAAAAATGTATTTTCTAATTTTGTTTTCTGTCTATTTCCTCTAAATTTTTGTACTATGATATTCCTACTAAAGTTAAGCTGGCCCAGTTTGTCATCAAACTGGAACCAGTTTGCCCTTTTTGTGTTATATATCCTAGTACTTCTAACTATGTGTGATGTTTTCCTAATTTTGACACTAAGTACAATGCCGTTTTGCTCCGATGTCGTCGTATGCTGATCCACCCTTCTTCGGTCCGCCTCGATCTTTAACTCATCAGATGCTGGTCTCTTGTGCTGAGGTTTTGCCTGCGCCATGAGGTATGGTTTATTGCTGGAGGGATCCGCTGGGCTCCCTTAGCAATATGCTATACTGGCTCTGGTCAAAGAATCCCACCTGCGCCTTACTGGGCATTCGTTACTGAACGCATTGTGTCCAGTCTGGTCGAGTTTTGCTCTTTTGCAATTGCAGCATGAAGGTACTGTATCGGACATCCAGTCGGCACACTCGGTCCTCATATGGGGACCGCCACAGTGGTTACACCTGGTCTCTGTCTCTTTACAGTACCTTCTGCCGTGCCCGTAGCCCAGACAGAGGGAACATTGCAATAGTGGAGAGTAATCCTCCACTCGGACCCTCTGTATGTCCACGTGCACGGTTGCTGCCTCGACCATCCTGGACCACACTTTAGGAGACGCTCTCATAAGCACACCACAGGCATGCGGGTTCCTGGTTCTTTTGCGGAACCGAATCTCCATCCTGATCTCCTCCTCTTTCAGGCCAATATACCTTTGTTTTGATTCCTCAGAGCTTTCAAGATATCCTCATCGCTGTTTACTTGGAGGACATCTCTGAGGATCAATAAGGGGTCTTTATTTTTAATGTCTTCGACAGACAGAGTTTTCCCCGAGGTCTTTATTCTTTCTTTAATTTTTTCCCTTTCCTCTTCCGTCGCACATCCAACAATCACCTTCCTGTCCTTCGCTTTCCTAATTTTTTCAATCCTAACCCATCCTTCTTTAGCCTTCACTGCTTCCCTAATTTGTGTTAACACCTCATCACCCGTGTCCATTTCATTTCTGGAGGTGACCACTACCGAGTGCAGCGTCGACCGTTCCTGGGGTGATGTCCCAGTACCGGTCGCCACTGTACCCACGTAAGTGGTCCTCTCCAGGATTCCACTCTGTCTATCCTACTGCTGACTCATCTTTTCCATTTTCAAATTTGTTTCTTTCATTAACTTTTCATGCTCTTCTATTTTCTTAGTCAACTCTATGACTCCCTTCACTTCTACCTTTTCCTCACTTTTTTCCTTCTCTTTTTCTATCGTGAAGGTCTTATTTGTTTGGCCTGATGCTGTTTCCGCCTCCTTTACCAATTGATACAGACGCTCTGTTGCCTGTGTGACCTCCGTCTTTATGTCGGTTCGGAGGTTTCGTGAATTGCCCAGGTGTAACTTGGCTTTATTCAGACAGGCCCTGGCTTCGGCCGCCCTATTTACGTATCTTTGCCGGACCGGCGGGCTGTCCGAAGTTTCAGCGGAAGCTCCTCGAGCTGGCGCCTTTGCCGATTTCGCCGGTTCTGGCTTTGCGATGGCCTTATTTGTGGTCAGAGACTTTGTCGTTGTTGGGGACTTTGCCTTATTTTTCACACTCCCCGTCTCCCACTCACCGATACTTCGTCGCACCGAGGTGTCGGAGGGTCCAGCCGTTTCCATCGAGTCCTCCATGTTTGGTCTTTTCACCGGTGTCCTTAATCCCATCATTTTGTCAAGGGAAACACGTCAAATATACCTAACCGTCAAAAAAATCAACTAATCTACTCTAATTAAACTTGATTATGCTATTAGAGCAATATAATATATAAAATAGTGTTATTACACTAAATACAGTGTCTAAAAATTTTCTTAAAATACTTATGTGGTCACCCGGACCAGTCACTAACAAATAGAACGATAACACAAACAAATATTGACCAAAAAACAGTCATATAATGTCACAGCTAATAACAACTAAATCTATAATAATTTTATATAAAAACGACTAGATAGGTTTGCTATAAGCAGACCTCGTAGTAATGCTCCAGCAGCTCGTCAAAATATTTGCGGCGCTCGGAACAACAATGGTCGTCAAAAAACGGAGTCGCGAATTTTTCGTAAAAATTTTGTTTGGGAAATTGGCGGCAAAAGTTTGGTCGTTGGCTTTAGTTTCTGGTTGCATTGTGGTACTATAGTGATCCAGCTATCCCCCCAAATTTTTGCAAAATTTTAAATTCATCCCGTCATATAGAAATCAATCAAAAACTCTAAATCTTAGGTCGAAAAAATCAGTTTATCAGCACTCACCTTTTTCTCCTTGGTTTTTTCGTCGAGATTTTTGCACAGTCAGCCACCCCGCATCGCTCTATATAAATTTTATACCCCAAATTCGCTTAAAAACGCAAAAAATCGCCTACCCTTAATACATTGGTTAGGCACAAAACATTGTAACAGGCAGTAAACTTAATTACTAAATCATTGCTTTAGAAGTGCAAGATGATCTTTTTATACAAGCCCGAAAGTTCGGCATGCTCCATTTAAGTAACACAATACATTTTAGTAATAATAATAATCTATTTAAGTAACACTAAAATTAATAAATCATAATTGCTACAGAGTTTGAATTTGACAATAAAGTTAAAAAAAATATTTAAAATGGCGTCATGTATACAATGTTTAAATGTAAATGAGTATATAAGAGCTCGGGCTTGTACTGCAGCCGCACCCTGGTTTTTAATAATGACTATGGTAGTTTTATCGAGATTATTTAGAAATGTTTGCGAATTATAATTTATGATTATTTTTAATTTTTGAACTCTACAGGATAATTTTGCTTACGGTTAATATTTTTCTAAACGCTTACTTGTACTTTTCTTTTTCTAGTACTTCATTTTTAAATACTTACAAATTTGTCTCCAAAGTATGATTCTACATGTTCAAGATGATTTTGGGCTTTGGAATAAATCGTTTTGTCATGACAAATCATTAGCCATTTCATGTACAAAAGGGCTGTTTATTGAATATAGATGATAAAATGTTTTTTTTTTAAATTGAGCGAGACAATTTATTTGTATCTATTCGCTTATAATATATTATCGTAAGGTTATTACATAGACCCTTACAATTATATAACTTAACGATTAACATGAAGGACAGGAAAAAACCATAACGTGCGTGTATTTTCATTACATCAAAAGAAACAAACACATCGAAAGTTCATTGACAGAAATGTTTAAATAAAATTCCGGTCGAGAAAAACATGGTTCGTGAAGTCGCGTGAGAGCGCTCATGTCCGATGGCGGATCAAGCGCATCGCCAAATGACAATAATCGTGAATGAATCGTAATGGCGGGCCGTTTAATTGATTCGGCGACTTGCCGGACCCGTCTCTCGTGTAGAGTTTGTGCGGCGCTCGATTTTTTTTTAATATCGATTATTGATCGTAAGAACCGAAACGTGTTAATGAATATCGTTAACTCATTCGAGAGTGGCTGATGATTCCTCTACATTATTTTTGCATACACGGTGTGCAACCGGTCTCGAATGGAATTAAGCAGATGAATATAGTTCTTGACCAACTACGTATATATTGTTTAGGTTAACATTTTGAATCAAGAATGACTTGCATTGGAAATTCATTGTCTTATATAAAAATGTCTGAACGACATCTAATACTATTGTATTTATTATTACACACAATTAAAAAAAGTGGTTAAAATACTTTAGATTAATATCGAAATGTTATGAATTACATTATAATTAAGCCCACATATATTGATATGAAGTTAACTTTATTGTCAAATTTTCTTTTAATACATATATTCACTATGCTTTAAAGTAGAAGACAAATAGGTTGATGATCAATCTACTCCATTACAATAATGAAAAAACAACTGCATATAAATATGTTCTTAAAGTATATAAAGACTACTTGATCACGCGAAAGTTGAATCGTATTCACCTCGTTTCAAGTTCACATCTATTGACATTAGACCAACAATCCTTGACACCCAATCGGAAGTAAGTTCAATTGAAGACGCGATTCTCTGCATAATTGTCCGGTGTCGAGACAATTGCATCATCGAATGATGCGCCGAGTCATCGGCCTACCACTTACAGAGCGGATGTTGTTAACCGTGCCTTGATTAGCCGAGACGATGTTAAACGGCATCCCGGGCAAGTTCAAACAATTAACTGTATAGAAGTGTCCGACTCTAATGAATGATACAGACTTGCTCCATTTCATTACACAAACACCGTGACAAGACGCTGCTACAAATTGAGATTAATTTCATACGCTAGGCATGCCGTATGTACTCGTAACTTGGAACGTTGCATCCAAGATTCAATGAACAACGAATTGTAATTTCTATTCACCTATGAGAAAGTCCAATTTTTCTGCAAACAGTAGAATGAGTGATTTTGTTTGGAGTGAATTGCAATTATCTAAACTTAGAACTTTGATGTCGCTAGCCTATTTTTAATAGCAATTATTTAGAGTGTTTCAACTCTAGGGTCTTTGTCGATTGTCATCGTATTAGCAAACTGTTCTTTTGTTGTTAAGTAGGTAGCTATTGTATACATTCGGTTTATTGATTTTTGTATATTTGTAAATATTAAACGAGATAATATCTTTTAGTTATATTTAATCGACGAGACGAATAGATGTTTTACAATACTGAAAGTGTAGTATCACATTGTCAAGATATTTTTTACGATTTGCTTTAAGTTTTCCCACGGTATCTATTTACGTACTTTGTAAATATGATACGTATGATCTTTTTGGGGACTTTTTAATTTACATTTAGTTGCAAATAACAACTTCAAGTTAACGTTATTGGATATTGCGATGATTATATGTTTACAATTAAATTTAATGGAAATTTGTGAAAACAAACTGCAATCTTCCTCGTATATTATTAATATTTCGCGTTCATCTGCACTACTGTCTGAGATTATAACTCTGTAAGTAATGTACTTCAACACAGTTTAAACATTTATTCTATTTTAATATTTTTTTGTTAATCAATACTTTAAGTTGTTTCATAATTTATTTGATTGAGGATTGAAATAATAAAAAAAGCTTTATCAATATTTTTCTATAACCGATATAAATAACGACGATCTGTATATAATCCGTTTTAACATAATGTAACCACAAAGACTTAAATGAATTTTGTTTGATCAAAGTCGTGACAGAATATAAAATACAATACATTTACAAGTTTATACAATTTGTCATCGGAGAGGTTGTTCAGTAAAATAAGTACTCAAGTCGCCGTCAAGTCGATGCTTATTTGATATGATTACGACAATTCGATGCTATAGCCCACGCTCGGTCAATATTTACTCAAGATAATAATGTAGCATTATACCACCCAAGGAAATGTTACGTGTTACTTAGAAATGTGTACCGGTAATAACACTTTACAATTGATTCTACCTATATTCGTCTTACGATTTGTTAAATTAATACCGCCTATATGCTGCCTTGGGCTCGTTATTTTCTATTTGCTTTTTTAATAACTAGTTAAGTTCCAATATTTGTAATAATGGTTTATTGTGAGTTTTCGTGTATGAACGTTAAGTAACGAGAACCTTCGCGTATAAAATCGTGTCCGAACTTTCTTAAATGTAATAATATTACATGGAGGTATTTCACAGCGTTTGAAAAAGTTGTTACATGTAGGATATCATGTATTTTGCATTATTTATGCAAAATTACCGTTTATGCAAAGTAAAGAAATGTAGACCTTTAACCGATACATAGGAATTAACAGACAGGATTTGAAATAGATCATTTACGAGAATTGTTTCGTCAAGAACATAAACCATCATTATGTATTAAGATTAGTTTAAATATTTTATGTTTAAAACTGATTACAGTAGTGCGTCAAAATGATATGGCGAGACATTTTAACATAACGTTGCGTCAAGAAATTAAAGTAGATGTTTATAAACTGACATCTGTTTTCCCCGCTCCAATAGCGAAGTACTGATTAAACAAATTGCCACGTGTATAACCGGTTCGTCTTAATATAATTTAGTATCTGATCTGACCCGAAATATAAAAAACAGCTGCATTTGAAAGGCAATTAATGCGTTGGCCAATAAATAAACAAGAAGCCGATTCCTTAACTAGTTTAAGAAATTAAGAGTTTGTCACCTGCTTGATAGAAATGTTTAATATTCAATTTGGTAAAAGTCAGCTGTTCATATAAAACCGTACCGATGAAATTGCCGTCCCTTGAGTTGCACATTAAAAGGGCGCGGCGCGTGTTTCGTGTCTCTTTACCCATCTCGAAGTCTCATTGTAATGTTTATTTATATGTCTTTAATACAATGCACGACATATCGACGTGCTAATTGTTATCTAGTGATGAGTCGTCCTGTTTGACAATGGAGCGAAGTCCGAAATTTCCATGTAATTCTTTCCTTTATTTTTTCACAATATTGTGGCATGGAGATTCTCCATTATTGTTTCTTATTTTGTAAAGGACGAACTTGCGAAGGCGTTATGTTTGTTTGATGTGCTATAAAGTTGAAAGTCATTGAAAAATATTTCCATTCTTGAAGCTCACAGCTTTACGAGTTAGGAAATTAAGTTGAGATTACAATAAATGCGTTTCCACATATTTCTTTCCTTAAACTTGAATGTATAAATTGTGAATGAATAGGTTTTGTTGCATTACAAGTGAAGCAATTGTTGTAAACAATTATAATAAGAAAATGGGAGCTGAAATCATCAATCTTCTCTTGAATTTAATGTAATATTCTCAAAACAAGAATTAAACCGTAATATTATAAGGCAGTTTATGTAAATATATACGATTTGTCTATAGCGGCTATTGATCTATTTTAAATTAATTATGTATAAATAATTTAATTCGATTTTATAGTGTTACGGGCAAGACCATATTTACTATGTAAAAAAAATATTTTAATTCTGTTAAAACTTCTGCAGCATCTAAAAAGTTAATAAAATTCATGTGATTTGTTTATGACAAGGCATGTAATGGTTTCAGTTAAGAGATAAGATGCTCATAGGAGAAAAGAAAGGTGCCTATTTACCATCGGTTTATCAAACTATAATAAAGAAATCAAATAGTGACGTTGTTTTAATAGTTAATTAATTACATTTACTACACACAAACAACCATATACAATCTTATTTTAAAATAATATTATAAAACAGATTACTATTTGATCTCCCCGAGTTTTTAACGGAGTTGACAAAATCCAGTCTTATTTAGACGTGTCTTTAAATGCGCATGCCGACATCTCTTTTATGAAGACCTACTTCTTACTCTATCTGGGAAAGAAATTCCTACATCTTCATTATTTCTTTTTATAGTGATTGTAAACTTTCCTTTTTTTAATTCCTTACGTTATAACCTTTGGGTTCAGAGAAAAATCTGATTAAGGGAATTATCAGTCATAAATATGTAGAATCCTTCATTAAATTTAATCCAAGGCGCTTGTCGAAATAATTGATACAGAGGTTCATTTAAACTGGTTTAATGTCTCTATGAGAATTTTACAAAATCACTCTCACACGATGTCGACTTTAATCTGAAGTCATAAGGTACAGACTTAATAAAGCATAAAAACAAAAGTACCGAACTTCATAACAACGCGTGCATTTGCCCTCCGTTCGGTGGTGATGTTACCTCATTAACCAGGACCTATCAACGGGCGCTTCACATGCTTGTTGTTATTAATTTATAGAAAGTCATCGTAGGCCCATTAGCCGATATAACCACATTGAGCGTCTCCGTGATATTCGAAGTATACGAGACCGCTTCTTACTTTTGTGTGTGATTGCCTTAATGATCACGTGCTGCTTGTTAGCGATGATCAGGGGCCATTATTATAACTGGGTTTCGACCGCTGCCTCTGTTCCTTGTTAGATTTATGACTTTCACAACTTTTAATAGTGCAATTATGATGAACGGAGATAACAACTGTGATGCAATACCTAGACGATAAAGTCGGCATTACCAAACGAAAGCGAACAGGTTGCCATTGTTAAGTGAATAATGAAAACAGGAAACAGGGAAGCTCTCATTAACATGAATAGAACCCTTCCAGCCCACTCTGGACCGCGCTTATCAAATACATCTATATTATCTAAATGAAGATCTCAACGAATTAATACCTTTACACGTCATTAATGTCCAATGAGATTCATTTACAGTAGAAATGCAAATTCGATGATTGAGCATTTTAATACTTAACGCTCTATATCGTCCAATTAACTCCCATGTACCGCTCCATTTTATCAAGATTCCAATAGGTTACGAAACGGATAATTTACAGAAGAGAATATCAGTCTAACCATTTTGTGTTAGCGGCAGAGTCGCTCAGTTTTTTTCTTCTTCTTCAGTTTCGACAACGTTACATTTTAACTGGATACATCTACGGCTTAATTAAGGTCCCTCTATTAGAGACATGAGCTATGGCATTTATTGTTTTATATGGTATTTAAAACGCTGTTTATTAATTTCATTAACATTATAATTCATATATCTGTTAAAAATAAACTTATTGCAAGTGCAGCGTCTCAAATAAAGAACACGTTATCAAATAATGGAAATCTATTATTCATGTAATGTATTTTCATTTTGTTGTATACACACCGTCTTTTATAATATCAGATCAAATTTTTCATGCTCATAATGATTGTATATAACCTGCATAAAAATTAACGAGACTATTAACAAATCAATGACGCTGTTCCAATTAAGTAGCACACGTTATTATGGTTTGCAGTTCTCGCCTCTTCGATCATTATCATTAAATGAAATCTTAACCAAGGAATATTTTCTTTTTATTTTATGATATAAGTTTACATTTTGCTTTCATTACAAAGTTACATTGAACATACACATATTTACTGATTAAATATAAAAGCAAAAGAAATTATTAGTCATTTTCATCAAATGCTTCAAAATTATATTTACGTAAGTCGTTATTTTTTTATGTAAATAGTATTGCTAGTGACATTTATTGTAAAACTAAAAGTTAATTTCAGATTTTTGAAATTGACGAGTACTTAGGTCGTCCTTTTCAATGGTTTAAATGTTTCTAGGAAAGTTACTGATTTAAACAATAAATGACACAGCCACAAAGAAGTATATAAACCCAATAAAGCAACGATGTACTTATTGTGAAAATAAAAAAGTGTTGATCACTGCAATGACAGCTCTACGCATGCCAGGCCTACGAAGCCCTAAAAATTCGCAAAAAGACAATTGAGCGGAGCAGCTGTTCCCAGCTTGTTTGTTGTAATAAACACGACATAAATGTATACCACAAGTTTAACAATAGCCACATAATTGCGATAATAAATACCCTATTCACTTGTTACAGATACAGGATGATGTTTCAAGTGGGTTTGGTTTGATTGCCAGTCACATTAGACGAAAGACCTGTATCGGTGGACGGAATAATAAGAGAAAAAATTGGTTTCCAAGTCCGTACAGAATGGAACATTTCTGTACAAAAAATAATGTAAGTATTTGTGAATCTTTTTAGTTTGCAATTTTTTTAATGTCACTATCTGATCTTTACTACAGAAAAAATAATATGAAAGTGTTATGTAAGTACAAACTTTTTTCTATAGAATTAAACCTCATTATTCCCGTGTAATATTTTTTCATAACCAAAAACATCTGTATGTTCTGTAATAAAGATATTAAATATATATATATATTTACTTTCTTAGGAAAAGCCCTCATCTTAAGTGAATTTCTCTTTGGATCCGTAAAAGTTCAAAATAAGATTTTCACATGATATTTAATTTACTCACTTAAGTATCGTTGGAATCTTAAAAGTATCAAAATTAATTATTTATGAGTAGATTTCTATGTTGATAGGCAAGCGAGATATCAGACCCATGTTCGTTCTATATATAAATTAATTTTTAGATGATTTGTCTGTGACGTTACGCACTATGTTAACTAATATTTATACGAGCTATTACGTTAGCATTTATATTCCAAACTGCTAACTGATTAAAATATAAAACTTTTATCTGATGAAACATAAAAAATGACTAAATTAAACAATATATGCATGTTTAAGCTTCTTCCGTTTATTGTTTGCGCAACAATTAAAATAATGACATTAATCTTTTAAAATGTACATTTTAATTAATAATCCAAAACGTCTTAAATGTTTTAGCATGAAATATTCGATCAATCATACTATCAATTATACAAAGCTTAAGGGGCTAGAATTTATCACTTAATATCTGGAGAAATCGAGGAGAGTGTTAGCCCATAACCGAAAAATATTTACTTATAAATTGTTATCAGATATTTGATGAACTTTATTTTTAACTCCTTAAAAACGGAAAAAGTTTTATTAATAATGCTTCTTAATAAAATAGTATAGTATTATCAATGTCAAGTACAGCGTAAATGTGTTATGATGTAATTTTTTATCACATTTCTTATATATTATTTTATTTTTAGTAGGATATGGTGTTCAAGGTAGTTAGAAACAGATAGTCACTTAATTAAAAGAGAATCGTTTTTATGTAATAAATAAAAAGTTATAAAAGTGGAGTAATAATAATACAAAATTCTTTTGGTGTTCTTAAATAAGCGGCACAAGAAATAAAATGAAACCTTGCTCAAAATGGTCAGTTTATAGTGTGCATTACGATTCACGGTCTCTGATTTTACTAATGGATTGGATTGTCTAAAAGGTATAACGAAATGAAAGACACTTGTGATGTAAGCAGTGAAATTAATTAAATTAGTTTAAAAGCCCATCTATCGAAAGTGAGCCGCTGTCTAATGAATAGTTGCCGCAGTTAAATTCTGATAGGCTCTCTTTTTTTTATTGTTACTAAACGTATAAATATTTATCAGCTGCGTTCTTATTTTAATCGAAGCTCTAATGTAGCCACTTCATAAAACTTAATTAAGTATTCAATGTAGAGAAATTAATTCTTATTCTTTGTTCGCATTAATTTACGTATATTTTGTATTCTTTTTTAAATAATCTCTTTAAAACTTTTTTAAGTGTAATACTTCAATAATGCTAAAACTTTTAATCTGCATATCATAGGTTATTATCATCTCACAGGTCTCTGCTTCCATGGCGCAGTGGTTTATCGCTTGCCTTGTAACGCGGAAGTCCCGGGTTCATTTCCCGGGCCACAGAAGTAGTGAAGTTTAGATGATTGTAGGTTTTTCGAACCCGTCTGGCTAGCTGCCACTCTCATTGCCAATCTGCCGCCATAACATCATCGTTGTATTCCGGCAATTACACATATGAAAGCCAGGTGTTAGCTCATAACCCATAAAAAAAATGGAAGGATAAACGTGTAAACGCTTATCTTTGGATCTTCTTACTAACTTCTTGTAAAAGGGTATTGAAACACATTTGCAGATATGATTTTATATCACTCTACAAACATACCACTTCATCAAGCTACGGTTTATCAGAAAAATATATACAAAAACTTAGTGATTAAAATATAAATGACGAAAGTATCAATAAACGCCGAAGTTAATTTATTAATTCAATGATAATATGAATTATTATATTCTCAAATTATCCAGTCTCCCTTATTCATATTTTCATCATTTTTAAGATAATCTAATAATTATTTTTAAATAATCCATTATTTATTACATCACTATTATACTTCTTTACTCTTCACTACATTAGATTAAGTTTTTGGGTTGATTTTATTACCCGAGGGCCATAAACTTGATATAATATTTTGCGGCCTATATTTTAAGTTAATATTCCACTTTATAGATGCCAATTCGGTTTTTTAAGCAGCAAGACGGACACTTCAAACGCGGCACCTGTATCCTCAAAGATGAAGAGCAAACACAAAAAAAATTGATGTTTAAAAAATCATAAATATTAATAGTGTTACATATTTCAAACCGTTAAATGGAAATGGGGTGACCACGACATTAAATAGTCTTTAAATTATTTCTAACGGTTTCTACAAATTTACATACAAAAACTGTTTATTTTATAAAAATTATATGCACACTTTAATAGCTTAACTGTGATCAGGTAATTTTAATAAATTAATCAAATTAATAAAAAATAGTAGCTATGAAAATCATGTGGTTACACAACCGTAATGTCAAATATGTGGTTTACATCAACTTATAATATTTATGTTATTGATAATAGTCTTTGAAGTTGCACCAACCTTGGGTTAAATAATCACATACACTGGAAAAGAAACAGTAACTTAATATCAATTTTAAGTCATCAATCCTGTAAATAATGAAAATTCTGAAATGAAATATTTGTTTAATATGCTTGTATTAACAACATTTGTACGATGCAAGATTAAACTAGATACATCACTGATCGGCATATAATGTCTTATTAGCTCAATATTATCAAGACGATTTAATAAAATATATTACATCTTTTAAAAATATATTAAATTTGTTTTTACCCCGTTAACTACAAAAACGGAACTTCAAACGATAAACAAAAAAACTGGTCACTGTAGAATGCGAGATTTTAGCGTTAATATTGACAGTGTGCAGCGGCAAATTCGATTTCCCGACGAGCACTGGGTCCGCCCACTAAATTAATAAAAACGCCTCTTTTTCGGACCTATTTGTTTTTAATCGATCTATTTGCTTTTTAATTTTTAACCGTCTCCGTTAATTAAGATTTTATTCATGTTTTATGATAACAACGTAAACTATCTTTTAAGTCAAGCCCATAGTGCATTATTTTCTATAATAATAATCTCCGGAGAATTTACTGCAGGAACAATCTAAACTGATAGTTTTTGGATTCGAGATATTAGATTTTTATATTGAATGTAGATCATTAAATTCAATAGGGTACATACATAATATGAATAAAGTTACGCTCTGCTGTTATTAAAAGGCATTTACGAGTATCGTTGTTTTATAAAACATTTTTCAGAATAGTTGATATTAAAGAGCTAACTTAGTTATAGTAGGTCTAAGTTGCTAGAACCATCATTGTATCTTCAAGGTGTTTGTTTCTGTTGCATACGAGAGTGCTAAACTGCTTTCGGTGCTACGTTGTATAAAAATAAGTTATAAAAACCAAACTAAGTTAAGAACCAAACTTACAAAAAAATTTTACATATATTCTTTCAATAATACCATTCCAATACGTTACATAGGAAGATTTATTTCATTTTGCATGGATATAAACATGAAATAAATTAAAGTAATTATAGAAATACTTAAGCAATCTTGGTAATCAATATAAACCAATGTGGGTAGCAAAATTCAAGATAAAGGACATCGCCACCGGCATGCTATAATTTCTCAATATAAACAATGTTTCATAGACTAAACCTACGCTTTATACCCAGCTGTCCCTGACCGCAACAACAAAAACTGAGCAGATACGATCAGGTCGAATTACATTAGGCCCTGGCCCGTGATGGTGGCGGACGAAAAAATTCACAGGAAAAAAAAATCTGTACCATTCGCCGCCACAACGTAAACAACCGTACAAGCCGCTCACCTATCGGTATAAGATGGACAGTATGTTTGCATACTGTTCGCATTCATAATGCATTTTCTAGACGGTTGTGGTGTAGCGTACTTTGAACACAGATTATGAATTGGTATTTTAGGGATAATAATTTTTAGATTTTAACTTTATTGAGAAATATACATTAAAAACTATTAAAAGATTAACTAATGATGTAGTAGATAAACAAAAAATATGTTTACGTTACTGAGGATATTATTATTTCGATTTTCTTATAGTGATTGTTAAGAATAGGATGAACGATATAGCACGTCAACGGTTACTGCTACGTATCATGGAGCGCAATGGAAGCACGGCCCAGCGCAAATAATACGAATCTAATTTCGCCACCGCATTCGATATGCGAACAATGCCCGTTTCTCTACGGCTTTTAAACATCAATGGAACGGTATTTAGATGATGTTTTTTTCAGTGCGGTACGAAGGCAATGTTCTCTTATTTGCCTTTTGTGGACTCGTGGGCGCGATGGAGCCACAAACATACCCTGCTGAGCGGCCGACAGGAGTTTTTGTGAAAATTTTGTATTTTATTTCATTTGTTAACATTCAGTACGTTAGAATTACGTTCCACACAGACATGTGACGAAAAAATTTTTAATAGATGGTATCTAGTGATATATCGCCATAGTTAACTTCGGTGGCTATTATATCGTAGCTTTGTGGTGGAATTCCTATTGATGCGGACTGGACCGTGGTCAACCAATATGTATATACAAGTTTGTGATACTATGAAATGTTCTTGTATATTGGCCAAGTAAATACATACATATATAGCATAACCACGCAGATTATATAGGTTATATACAGCCTTGTGCTATCAAATTACGAGTATGATATCAAAATACTACATTTCGACACAAGAGCAAGTTCTCTTTCAAAGCATGTGAACTATAAAAGTAATCTATTATTTTGATTTATATAAGATGAATAACTACTTTATTTTTCGTTAAATTTGACAAAATATAAACATAAATAACTAAAAATATTATTTTGACCTGCTTCATACATGTATATATTTTTGAACGAACCCATATAATATTCGATTGCATAAATGAGTTAAGAATTTCGTGTATACGATGAACATAAAACATATTTGTTTCAATGTCTGAAAATAGGCATGCCTCGAATCAGGCTTTCACGGTGCTTTTTTAGGCAAAGTGCGATTGCCGAGGGCGTGCACAAAACGTTCCGGAACACGTGCAAGTTCGCACAATGAGAGTTTGCATTTCCGCCCGCCATGCACTTCCTTTACTCCGATTTTACTTTTTATTGGGAACGCTTTTATAGCGAGGTCCGGACTCCTTTGTGCGGTCGCATTGTGACCACGACATTCAGTCAAACAACGCATCGTAGGTTTCGATTTCGTTAATGATATCGAACATTTTATAGTATTTGAAATCGAAAGGAAAGGAAATATACTTAGAGAAATTGCTTGCGTAAAAAACTCTGTAATAAGAACATTTATGTCATTGGGTAAACAAAAGCTATATACAAATTGGCAAGTTTGTATATGAAAGGGATTATTTTATTGATTGTAATTTCACTAACCACGTTCATATGAAGGGTAAGGTTCTGAGAAAACCACCCGCACTTTGTTTTTCTGTAAAATATTTGCACACCCGTTAGTGGGATTTAAAACAAAAATTTAAAGACCATTATTCATCCCGAGAAACAATCAGAAGCAAAAAATTGCACGTATAAGTAGATCAGATAGTACAAAAGGTTGTTTGGGAAGAGGATGAAAACTTTGTTTTTGTTAAGTTTTGATAGTCAACTTAAATTAAACCATATATATATATTCTTACAAGATTCAGAATCGTTTGGAAGGTATTTACTAAGCACGGTATACAGTTCGTAATCATCCTGTTGTGGTCAAGGCTTGATTATTTTTATCTACGTATCTTTAATGGCGTCAAAACTTGTGTCCGGCTCTCAGCGTGTTACAGGAAGGTGTGATTGCAGGAGGTCGGTGCCCACACAGGTTGACATCTTATTTTGCCCTTAATAAGTTACGTGAATTTTATTATATGACAAATAAGTCTCTTTCTCAAAGATGAATACCAATTGTACGAAACGCTGGTAAAAAATTTGAAAGGTAAAAAAATGTTGTAGTTTTGGGGCATGCTTTGAACCGTTAGAGAAAAATAATTTCGTGATCGGAAGCAATCATATTCAGTTTGTGGTGTCCCTTGAGAAATGGTGTCGGAAGGTAATTTAAAATAATAATCTAATTTAGACACATTATTAGCAATTCTTAGTTTTTAATTTCGGAACTATTTTTTGGTTTTTTATATAAATAACATCGTTAGTCTAAAAAAATTTATTTTGCATAATCAAATTTTTCACCCGCCATAACAGAAGAACGTTGTTCTGGCATCTAGAGCAAGGTATTTTGGGCGATAGACTTTCCACTGTCCTCGGCCTCGTAAACACTTAACATTACGTGAAATCGAGGCCAAATATTAGCCCATTCTTAAAAAAAAATAATTACACCTATTCATCGCAAACATTATAAAAGTACACCAAACTCACAACGTAAAAATTATAAACATATAATTAAATATGATTATATCCACATTCTACTATTCGAATACATTATAGATAAGCTTAAATAATTTTACCTAATACCATTAGGGATCCCGCAGCGAATGGCCTGAAGGAATTGTTAAGAAAATATATTATGACGATAATATTTGAGAGCAAGTAATTCAGTGCGATAGTAGTTAATAGTCACTTATATGATACGCCTTATGTCGTTACGTATTCCCTGTTAAATGTTACTGTATGTTTTGAAAGTGTTTTAGGGTCACGGCTAGGGCTATTTGAATAAACTTAACTACAAATTATTAGTTAAATTGAAACAAATTGAAGAGAAAGCAGTATAACGATTATGTCGTGTTTGATTAATGTATCCATTGCAGAACAACAATTATTCATATCGTAAAGCTTAATTATATAATATCTTATTAACGGACATTAACATTATTGTTAAAGAATTTAATAAAGACTTTAAACCTTCATATTGAAATAAATAATTATGTAGTAATATTAATTACATTTCAGCTTCAGAATTATTTTTAGTTTTATATTAATTTTGAAAGACCGATAAATATTCGACTTATTGGTATCATTTGTTAATGAGAAAGAAGATATAAAAAATATAAGAATCATTCACATATAATAAATTTAAACAGGAGCTAAGTGCCGCAGGTAAGATTTTATGTCATCGTTATGCATACTGCAGAGTCCTGTGATATTGCATGATACCTACTATCAAGTGCCGGTTATCAGTTAGAGAAACAATATTTTCGCTATTCTTATATAGTTAAAGTCTATGGCGACTGCATCCATTAGTTTGTAAGTGCGTAATGCGTGTAATCAGCTCCTGATTGGCTTGAATTAATCGTGGCGCGCATGCGTGACCGCTACCATCCGACAGTGTTCACGGGACTGTCTTTATGAGAAATCATCCGAGCCTCCGCACTGAATTAAAAGTAATGGCATAATTAAAATTTACATCGCTGAGCACTTCAAAGTAACAGTTACACTTTAGATCACTTTTATATCGATCAATACAAATAAAAAAAAAATAAACATGTACGATGTACGTACTCTATGTAAACTTATATTTTGATGGTATAAAAACGTAATGTAATATGCATCACCTGAAATTATGGTAAATTCTTTAAGTTAACTTAGAAAAAAATGGTTAAATTATTGTCCGGCAATGCCCTTTAATAGACTCTATACAGGTTTTTCCGATATATGTAGCAATAAACTCATTAAAGTAATGGCAGTGGGCGGCAGAAGATTCAATTCGTCACCGTCATTAAAACAATCTCGGTAGCTCCCGATATCCGTGGACCACCAGACGTAGCGCTTTCGTTTATTTGAATCTATCCATCGTTGTACGTCTAGTTGAGATAGACGAAAACGTTTATGTATTTTGTTGGACAAATATAAGAAAACATTGTTGACATGGTTCAAATGTTAACAAATTTTGTAAGATATTCAAAGATAATATTTATTTGAATCATTCACATCTCCGTTAGTTGAAAACTGTTATGAATAACGTTACGAACATTTTTGAATTCCAAAATTTGTACTTTACATTACTTTTTTCATTACTAGCCCTACTGTTTGCTTCTATGCTATCTATATTATATGCTATATATATATATATCTATTATGAGTATTGACATTTTTATTGTATTTTTCTTGTTTTCGATTAAAATGTATGTAAATTAATTACTATTTGCAATTTAGAAGAACTAAAGCACAGAAATATATTTTTAAATTATTTGTATTATTCAAACTATTCGTACAACAAATCAAAGTCGGTGTTCTAACCGCTTCGTACCGTTCACGATTAGTTCCATGAACTACACACCTCTAACTCGGATTGTTTCATTCGTTATGCGACTACCGTCCATTACCCACTGCTACTGATTGCTCTCTACACTTAATTTTCCACGGTTTACATCCTAGCGGTCACTTTTACTTTAATGACAATTATAATCATCATCTTTTGTTACGCTCTGGTGAATAATTAAGTCATTATTGTCTACTTTTTGCCTTTAATGTTTTCCATATTTTAATAAATAAAAATAGCAAATTACACCTGCTGTAAAGTTTTTGTCATTTTGTTTACATCGAGAATTCCTATGATTACCTTGTCTACACTTTTTTCCTCATTATTCAGCTTTTATGTTCCGAGCCTTGTCACCTAAGCTATGTCGGAATATAAGTAGATTGCCTTTATTAGATTAATAATAAAAGTTCGCTTAAAAGAGGCGGGTAGTTCATTATTCTGATTCTTTAAACTAGGCAAAAATTTATAAGCCTTAATGCATTTCGTACCAGTTTCTTATTGATGACAGTCGATTTTCGCGACGTGTTTGCAGCTAAATATGGTTGCGTGTTAAGGTATCGTAAACTTAGTCCGACAGGCTGGCATTGAGCATATTAGTACACGAATATCGTCTCTACTCACTTTCTTTTTGGATAATTAGTTTTCCTGTGTTCTTTAAAAGCTAACACGTAATCTAACGCCGGTGGTCCCTTAAAATTGTTATTTCTCTGTTTGTACTCGTAGATGGAAAATGCCTTTTTTATTCAAAATAAAATGATAGATCTTTAATACATTATTACATTTGATCAAAAGGGGAATGAACGAAAAAAGAAGTGCTACAGTTCAATGATTATGACTCGTGCCTTACCTCACTTTAAGCAATCAAACAGAAAATTGGTAAGAAAATTGATGCGGTCACAATCATACTGAGATGGTCCATTATTAACAAGCGGACAAATGTCACTGACATTTGAATTAATAATAATACAATATAAAAGCTTTCATAAAGGAAAACACAAACGAAAAATCCTTTGAAGCATGAAATTAGTAAATATTTCAAAATCACAAATTTACCTATCCTAAACAAAAAAGCAATAAGAGGTATGTTAGCCATCAAACAAGATATGTCTTTCGTGATATTGACAACCAAAATTCCACTTTGTTTTTGATGTCATTATTATTTTTAATTTACTAACATTACTAAGAAGTCTTAAAAAGTAGATAATAAAAAAAATATTTACGACAGTCGCTACCTTTTAGAAATCAAAACTTATAAGCTGCTTTTAAAATACTTAACTTATTTTATTATTTGAGATCTGACCACAGATGATTAACTTTGGCTTTCAAATAATCGATTCATTAAGAAATGGTAAAGAACCTATACAATTCATTTTAGTATAATATCAAGATTGTAGCAATAGTGTTTATCATAACTGCCTTTATTATCCATATTCGGTACATATGTTTTTAAGTATAATATTGTATGGTTGCATGATTGCGGAAAAGCCTACAGTAACGATTACTTCTGCTTGATAATCGATTATTCCATCGCAAAAGCCCAGACTTCTGGGCGGTGCTGTTTATAATGAATGCCTACAAGCAACACGTTAGCGTTTAGTATTCCCTTAAGTACAGTTCCAGTCTGATACTGTTTTCGGTAAACCGAGATGCTATTAGCAAATTTCACGGCAGGCTAATGATCACCAAGGTCGGAATTACCCAACCAGGTATATACCGATTGTTGATTATTAGCAAGAAGCGTGTATGACACGATTAAATCACGCGAACTTGCTTCTCCAATTATTTATTTTCACGAACAAAACATTGTGTGCAAAATAAAATAATTCATTGTATTATTTTGTAAGTGCTATGTAATGGTTCTATTTCCATGCAAATAAAACTAGTAATTATTAATTATATAATTGAATTGAATAATTTGCAGAAAGCCCATTAGTTTGTGCCTAGCAGAGCGGTAGCGATGAGAAGCAGGCTTGTCATTAATTGTACTCCTGGATGATAAACCGATACATTTGTTCGAAAAAAATTTATTAAATGTTATAGCTGAGATTTCAATACACTATACTAAAGTTAATATGTTGTTTACATGTGAGAATAAAATATATGTTTTAAATATTATCATAAAACACCAAAACAAGAACATAAATAAATAATGTCTTCAGTATCTTTATTAATATTAACAATAACATATATTTTATTAATTGAAGTATAATAGGTAAGAGCAAACTAGAATATTTTTAAATTAGTAATAGTATTTACAAATAAAAAAATAGCTAAATTAAGTTTAAATTAATTAGTGATTGTGACATTTACAAACTTTTTACAATTTTTTTATAGCTTTTTGAATTAATTGATTGTTTTATGATTCAGTTTATGCGGACAATATAAGAATAAATGCTGAGAGATTTAAATATTAAGTCTTCTTCATATCTACTTACATTCGATACCGTCATTACTGTCAACATATTTGACAGCTGTATGGAATGATGGCATTGATGAAAACAGGCTGATTGTTAAGGTTATTAGATTTCAATTTAGTATGGGGCGTATTATGATAGGTCAGTTACAGCACAATGCGTCGCTTATCGCTTATGTATACGTAATTTCTTCCGTTTATTGATAAGTAACAATATTGACTGTCACTTACCACCTGGCTGGGTCGACGAACTCGATGTGATCACATAGTTTTAATTGTACAATATTGTGGTGATATACAAGAATGAGTTTAATTTTAAACGACAATGATTATTTAGAAAATTTTCTAAAGAACATTGATTCTGCTGTTTATTTGATTGTTATTTATTTATCGTAAATACACGGACATTAATTATTTGAAATAGTTAAGAAAAGAAATTCTCAAGCGTTTTACTCCTATTTAATCCCTGCCACATATGTTAATTATTGCACATTATTTCAAAATAACAACCGCGGTTCACATAATATGTAAATTACTTCTTAATAGTGGTAATAAAATATAAAGTGCGTGAAAAAAAATGATAATCATGAAACATTTTTGGTATTTCCCAAATTGATTCTCATGATTTAACACAAAAGGCGAGGCGGGACCCGATCGGCCGTCAAACAAGTATAAATGGTAGTCCAGTGTCCGCGCAGGCTCGATATATCACGTTGGTACACTTTTTGTGTCGACCGTCCGCTCGACAATTTTTATGCGGTTCAATTCCAGCGGAGCCGGTGGCGGTATCGAGGTACCTAATTATTTGAATAGCTCGCCACGTCCCTTTGACTGGAGCCGATCGCTTTACTGACTAGGCAACTGTTTTAAGTTCACACGTTAATTCCCTCATTTAACACACAAGAGTATGTAAGAAAATTATTAACATAGAATACATTTGTGATTTTATAAAATATTTTTTTTTCTAGAGCAATGTAATATAACGTATGGCTAAAGAATTTACTTTCTTTTTTACTGCAAAATAAACAAGGAATAATATAACCATAAAACAAACAGTTGAATGCTCAAAAGTTGAAAATAAAGTCTAATAAAGTAGTAGCAAAAACTGAGAAAATATACCTGTAATAAAAATAGTTTATGATATTTAAAGCACATTTTTTGAGGTCCTATAATTAAATTAAAGTTTTAGTGACCTGTGTCATCTGAATAATAGAATGTGACGATTCTTACCTTTCGAAGACATAACTGTTCCCTACTTTTGAAAATATTCGGCGAAGATATTCGAGATATTTGAGCATGTATTCTACCTGCTACTGTAGTCCAATTCATTAAGGCTCATTAATGAAGTTCATAACGGCCTAATAATTTTTTTACAGAACGAAGCCGACTGATTAATTTTTTACTTTAGATGTAAGATTTTAAGTATTCTTCAAAATTTTCTTCATGAGGCTTTTTTGTTCAATAAAATCATAATACAAATTTGTATAAGTTTATATTTTTAATTTTAAAACTGTTTAAATAAATTCTTTTCGGAGTATAACGATAAAACATAAAAAATGACGCAAACATAAGTGTCGGCTTGAACTTGTTCTTTATTCAAAAATAGCAACGGGCATGTGCCTGTTACGCCACTGAATTTAGGTCAAACACTTATTGACGGCAACTGTACACTTATTTTCAAGGACAACGGGCGTCACGAATTCATTCCGGTGCTATAAAATCGGTATCGGTTGTACATTTTAGTTCGATTTAAAAAAAAATATTCTCAACAGAAATTCACATTTGTGATGAATGATTTGCAAATTTTTTATTTACCTGAGAGGTGCGGAAAATATCTGCAAAGTTCTTTGTTTTAATACGTATATTATATGTCACTAATTGATGGTCACTAGTTTGAGGAAGATTTTTAGGAATATAGTTTAAAGTAATATTAAAATTTTATAAACAAATACTATATTTAATTAGACTACATCGTAAAAAATCGTCCATCGTACAAAAAATATTCTTATCAAATTACTTTATATTATCAATATAGAAAACTTAATACATTGATTATTAATTAATGTCTTGACAAAGGTAACCTGAAATGTTATGGAATAATGTGCAAATATTTTGTTAAAAAAAAAACTGTTGGTTATACGAAATTGCGCCGCGGCAGCTGCGTCGCACTACGCGCGCGACAGTCGCGTGCCCCGTAAACGCACGAGTTGAGCCGAGCATCCACGAGCGAACTTAAAACGATGGCCGCCATGCGCGGGTCATGTTAAGGGGACGCTGTAACCCACTACGCCCCGTTTGATTTGTGTCTTTATTAATAGGTATATAAAATAACTGGGAATAAAAATGATTAATTGACATTGACATTAATAAATGTGTTTTTAAATCAGTTCTAATACTTAACGTTTATGAGATAAAAAAATAAAGTAGTTTTTTAAATAATTTCGATATGGAATATTCATGACACTTAATAGCGATTATTTAGATATTACACAAAATAACGACGTAAAATCAACATATTTCTTTTTATTATACTTAAGTTGAGAATTAAAGTTAACGAGGTTTTATTTCCTTAGTATGTTAGCATGTTCACTGCTTAATTCCCCTTAATTTATTTTTTCATATACGGAAGTAGAATTTTTACAAACTGACATAGAAGAATTTAGTAATTTATTGTTATCTTCTGCATGTAATTGATTTGTCGCAAGTAGTCGTAGCTGAAATTGCATTAAATTATCATCAGATATTTTCTAATTGGCTTTACAACTAACCGAAGTGGTAGAATTATAATAATGCATGGCCTACAAACCGGACGTGTAAAAAAGACAGTAACGACGTATAGCGACCGATGATAATGCGTCGATTAACGAGGTGGATGCTGCTGAGGACAAACGGCGAACTATTCGCGAATTCACAGGTGTGTTCGCCGCGTTTCCGTCGCATCTAGTCTATCCCGTTTCGTATGGGGCAACAAACGAGTTCAAACAATTAATAACCTCGACGGAAATATCCACCCATAATGGCGCATGCTTCCCTTCCATTATCAAAAATTACTATTGCAATTTAACTTGGATGGGCGGGCACCGCGACGTGATCGTATTGCAGCTCGGTTTGTCTTTTTTAAATTAAATGCTCCACAGACATGTTTGGAATTGTTGAATAATTCGCATATGGGAGTTTTATAACAGAGTAATCAGATATCAGACACGTGCATCAGGAAAGTATTATTATTTGCAACTTCAAATGTTTCCTAAGAATTTTGTAAAGTTTTACAAATATAAGAGTTGTCATACAGACGCAGAAATACATCAGCAGCCGTCGTTTTTTAACCTCCGATCAAGGAAAGGATTGTCGTAACTTTAATGCATGTGTCTATTGTTATTGCGTCGTAGAATTTCTCAAATGCCTGGGCTGATTTCAGAGATCTACTTTTTTTGGTTGAATAAGGATATTGTCGAGAACTTTTTAAGCTTTATTTCCAAAAATTTCTGTTTTCCAGGTTTATTAGACATATTAATTAAAACTGATAGTATTTAACCTACTTCTAATATTTTTCAATGTAAAATGAATATTTCTGGGCAATAATATCTTAAAGACTACCATGGTAAGCACTCAACATATTCCTGGAATGCTAAACAGTCATGTGGCGTATGTTAATGGGATCTGAATTTAGTGTCCATGGTGTATACCAACTGGTATGATTAAAAATAATAAAGTAATTATTAGTTAGTATTCAGCATTATGATATTTACGTTTATTATACCTCATACTTAAATAATTCTATTTTATAAAGTAACGTTTCAGTATTTAAATAAATTAAAAATCATAAATTTTTGTTTAATAAAAGTATATAACTCATATTCATACAATTCTGAGCCAGTACGAAAGTTCATTGTTCAGTATTTTACTTGCAAACCATTTAGTACGACTGCGATGTCAGGGATGCTAATGTTAGAGCTATGTGTTTAACAAGAAAATAAATTCGTTTTTATAAATTCGCTTTTTATTTTAATATTATTAATGTGTAAGAAATGTGATTACACATAATACTAAATCGTTGACATTAGGCAGTTTTTACATATCGAAGGAATAAATAAAAACATTTCATATAATTAACTTTTTTTTATTTACAGAAATAGCATCATACGTTTGTGGTAGTATTTCTGTTGTTTTGAAACAGCACTATATAACTTCTAAAATTATTAGGAATTTCTCTTAGGGTACTAAATAAATTTATTTACAAGTCTTTGTCTCAACACATTTAACCAATATTATTAAAACAGTATAAGAATAAACATATTTCACTGAAAGTTTAAGATATATACTGGCTAAATTGTGAAAGTTTTTAACAGCAGCGATTGAAACATAATTAAAAATCTTACTCTATTGACTAGAAAACACTTACAAATAAAATTAAAACTAACACTTATCTGAAATTATTTTAAAGTAAGGCTACTATATTAAGGCACAGCGATATTTTGAGTCTTACGGTATTGCTAAATGCTTATGTGGAACAATAATTGATCAGCTCAGTCTTGGTAATGCTATTCCATTGATGTATGAAATGCAAGCATGGGTATTCGGTCGTGTTTGGTCGCTCGGTGGAATGCATCGATGTGGTCGTTATAGTCCACCATTATCCCCTCTCATTAGGAATATACTGATTGCGCTTAATTAGAGGTTCTCCCGGAGTCCCTTGCGCTCCAACGCTTGGGTCCTACTTGAGGCGATTACTCGTTTTTTCACAATCGTGAAGCCGCTCACTGCACGTACTTTGATCTCCGTAAAGCACGATATCTATAAAGAAAGAAAAACAAATTAATAAATGAAAAAATAAATGTTCCAACTTAATTAAACACGGCGCTACGATTCCCACGAAAACGTTGAAGTCAATACAGAGCTAAGCAAATATTGTAACACGTGTGCTTTATTTGCCGCCCCCTCTATTTCCTCTTACGGCCTCATCTTCCGGTATAATAAATTCTTAGATAGGTAAGTATACATTTGCTAGTTTTTCTATATCACATTTCGACGCACCTACTTATTTTTTGCCAATCATCCGAATACCATATGGCACGTAGTGACCGGATGCATCGTGTCAATTTAAAAATCAATGAAAGGACGAAACTACGCAAAACCTGTTCCCACTCCAGACGAATCAGAGCAATCTCATATGACCACTTGTTATTAGAATACACAACTTTTTATGTGCAATTTCGCCCAGTACATGCGGGGCGAACCACAAGTTTGTTAGAAATAATTGCCGTTCGTATGTTAGAATAAGAGAATGAAATGCGGGTTCTAAGTTGTGGATATATTTTTTCTTGAAACGGGGCAGTTTTATCTATGATAAAAAAATACGTAGTTTTCTGTTACAGAGATTTTTTCTAAAAGCGACATTCTTTAAGAATCGCCTTTTTTCAAAGAAGAGCTTTTGTACTGGTGCAATTTAACAATGGGCAGATAAAGTCTATGCGACGGTACAATGCGCATTCATAATGGTATATATTTACTTTTTGGCTAAGAATATTGAGGACCCAAGTCGCTTTTGATATTGTGCAATAAAAAAAATAGGGACCTGATGCGATAGCTTGCCGTGTTCAATGTGTAGGGCACATAAGTTCATACCTGAGTCTCTTCAGGATACTACGTATAACTTTTATTATTAAATACAATTCTCGTAGTTGCTATCGAAATTGAGGAAAAAGTATAAATATAATTTTTCAAATAATTCAAAAAATTGAATAAATACAATATGTCAACTAAGACGCGACGTAAATGTAAACGATTATGATAATAAAAACTAGGGTACTATTAGCTCCGAGCTCTATGTCAATAGACTTGAAGGTTTCGTTGGAGAAGTAAAAATATAAGTTGATATGATTTTTGCATTATTTCCCTACTGCACTAAAATAATTAAATCATATACAATTAGGTAAATTATTTTGAACTCACATTTTATCATTGTTGCTGCCACCATGATATAACATCAAGGAGTTCTTCATCTTCAGGACTCATAGGCTCGTATGAATCGTAGGCATCGTGACAATTCTGGCCAATGGAACTCTCTGATACCATCGATGGTGCCGGCGAATGGGATTCTTCAGATGAAGGAGGTGTGTGAGGTCCATTTGAAGTTAAGCTAACTCCAATCTGGTTATCTGAACAACCTTCCTCATTCTCTTCCAACAACCTTTTTAAACTCTTGATATATTCAACGGCTAATCGTAAAGTATCAACCTTGCTGAGTTTCCGTGAAGATCCTCTTCCGCCAGCGAGAGCCGCTGTTACGGCAGTCGGTATGTGTTGTCGTAATGCAGCAAATCCGTTATTAACTTGCTTCACTCTATTCCTCTCTCTTGCATTTCTTCGAGCAACTGATGCAGGTTGTGTAGGATAAGGTTGATGAATGTAAGATTTTTTCTTACACGTAGATGTATTCACTGGTGCAGGCGCAAGTCTCCTGGGCGCAGGTGTCTGCAGTTGCGTAAGTTTCTGATTGACACCAAGATTTTGATAAGCGTGTATAGCCGCCATCGGCATCGCGTGAGTAACCTGTCCGGGAGTAGGTCAAGTGAGCCGCGCGTGTGCGTGCCGCGGAGGTTGCCGGTGGATTGGCGGAGGTGGCGCGCACCCCCGACACTAAGTAGCGCGGCGCGGCGGCGGTGGGGCGCGTGCCCGGCGCGCGCGCACGCACGGGCCGCTCCGCCTCCCCCGCCCCGCTCCGTACCGCACCGCCGCCGCGCCCCCTCGCCGCTGCTCAACGCCACCGCTCTGCTACTAGTTGCGCGCCGATCAAAATACGCCGGCGCTTATTATACCATAGAGCAAGCGGAGCTCGCGCCGCTATTGTTGCACGTTGTTGCGCATAATTATCCCGTCCATTACCTTGTACGGTGGACAAGATCAGCTCGCTCCGTCTATTTAGAAGTCGTTAGACCAAATAGACGCAGTAAACGGATCGGCGTTGATATTACGTTATGAAGTTTTCGTATTTTCTGTTTTCGTTATTAAGCTACTAAAATATTTGTGAGCTTTAAAAAGTTACTTAGCAATTATAGTGCTGCCTTATTTAGAATAAACTTTATATATAATGTTGATCGAACTTTAAGTACGGAGACTAATTTTTATTATTTGTACTTTGAAAATTGCCACAATCAGTTATATCACAATGAACAGTTTCCGAGCTTATGTTTATTACTCATTCCTCTTCTCGGCGCCAAATGGCAGCCGTGCGCCTTGGGGCAGGTGCGTGCGGCACATCACCTAACCTAGGCAACATCCGAACGTACTTTTATTTGTAGAATAATTAAAGTGTTGGATTATCGGATTAAATAGATATTGCACAGTTTGATACGACGCCTATGTAATTTTGTATGAAAATTGGTATAGGTAGGTTAATAATTTATAGGATAACCTATCGATTGCAATTTGAATCAAAAATAATGGAGGTGAAATAATAAAAAATACTAGTTTGAAAAGAGTTATACTATTTTGCATTTACCTCGTGCGTTCGCCCTGTGTCGAGCTTCGGTCCGAGGCGACAGGTTGAGCGCAGGTGTGACATACGCGTGTGCGGCAAAGTTCTCGATGTATCGATTTTGTGCCACTTCTAAAATTACTACACATAACCGAATCACGAAAGTTAATTCCATGAATATTCCTAATGAAATAGCTCATTAGCAACTTATTAAGGGACAGTTGCAGTTACGTTATCGGCGCTAGTTTTCCGTTAGAAGCAATTTTGTAATAAATCAGACTATGCACTCGGCTTTCTTATTTATTACGAAAATGGAGTACGAACGAAAGATCTATTAAAAACTGAAGAGCTATTTTTTCTCTTTTTTTTTGTTACAGATATAATAATTTAGGAAAACAGTAATTGTAAATTTTATATTAATAAATTGATTAGATAGCTTTTTAATTTAAAATTAAATTTATTATGATCAAAATTAAGTAGCACTAGAAGATCTATGGGGAAGATATATATTTATATCTCTGTATTTAAATGCTGTAGGTACTTTTCTATAGTAGATACTTTACATAGTTTCTTACCTAACAAATTCTTCTACTTATTTATACCATAGTCCCTACGTACGTATATCGAAATGGTAAACTTAACCATTACAAACTATTTTGTTATTTTATCCTGAAGGAAATGTTAAGTTATCATTTATTATATATTTACAAGAAAGTTATATTTTGTAATTTAAGAAACATCGTTCTAAAAATTTATAAGAAAATCGTGATGTTTAATATCATAAAGACAGATACTGATACCTCAAAACAACACAGATTGATTGATAGGATTTATTTTTAATAATTTAATAAAAAGTAAAAAATACAAAAATAATATAATAAATACATGTTTCTTACAATTTGTAAAGTATATATATATATATGCATGTGTGTGTGGTGTGTTTATAAATATTTCCAGTGTTCACTTTACCCTTAAAAGAGAGCAGAGTCGCCATCTATTCTCAACCCCTAAAGCAACAGAACTAAAATCGATACAATGTTCAACCCCATGTTTACGATTCCTTTCTTCACCCCCAGATGGCATTATTTCATAAGAGGTTTTTATTATCTAACATAATTTTTAAAGATTAATGACGTTTATTCACCCATGATCATTTTATATAAGATCCCAAATATTCTCAATTTATATATAAAACAACTTAGGGACAAGAAAAATTAAAAATAAAAGAAACTACAAAACATTTTTACCATTACAAAAATTATATTTTAAATAAAATAAAAATAAAAAAAATCACTGTTTTATTTAAATCGATTAATAAATTTATCGACTACGAGAAAGTGATTAATTTAATTCATTTGAAGCATAATAACTAAATAGACCAATCAGAAACCGAAACATGTTTTAATATATTAAACTTAATATGAAACAGATTCTTTACTTTAAACTGCGATATCTTGATTTTTATTCATTAAATTAATCTGAAAATGTTATTGAATGTATAAAATAGTTTTCAGTCAAATATAAAAGATTAAAATAAAAGCATAACAACGAGTCTTAGTTATTTTACAAATACAGTAATCCGTAAATAATGATATCTAAAAAATGAAGGAAATAGGTTTACAAAGTGTTTTTTTAATGTTCAAAATATCTGAATCGATCCGAGCAAGAAAAAAACATTCTATAGAACTTTAATTAAATATGAATGAAATTAAAAACCAATATAAAACAGCCAAGTTAATAATTATCTCATTATAATAAAATGCTGTTCTTAATGCATCCAGAAGTGGTTATTCAATCTATGGAATTTTCAGTGTACTGTCGTAATTATCCTGTCACTCACGGATCTTAAAAAATTAGCATCCATATCAATTACACATTAACATTCGACAAGAGCGCAAATGAGTTAATTTTAAATAGTCATTATCAACTGGGCGGAGGATAGTCGCTGATAAATAAAAAGGTTTTGAGGGAAACCATAATAAATTTTATTAACGTAACGTAACTTTAGCATTAAAACGATTTCGCCTTTACCGCGGATACAAGCTTTATTAATGATATGACAACAGACAGAGACACAGACAGATTCCGATTGTCATCGGTACAAACAACGACCGGCGCTTCAGCGGTATAAATAACGCGTAGAAGCCTGTAATAACTTCTCTAGGCATCCAAAGGGACGATCTTTTACGAAACAACAATCGAAAAAAAAGGAAGCGAAAGTTTGTTTACGGGTATTAGTAATGTTCACCGCAAACATCTCGGGTGTTGCGTATAACTTTTGCATCTGCTGACACCGACACTCAGACGCTGTTACTATACCACGATATATCACACGCTCGCGTACCGCGCTGTATAATTCGTGTTATTTATTGGTTACCCACTCGACTAGTAGCTGAACAGACATTCTTAATAGCAGGTAACCACGCGATTCTGGCCTTCGTGTAGTCTCGTCGCCAATTAACGTTTTAGGCACGCCCCAAGCGTCTACTTTATATACGACGAAAGACAAGATTTCGTTTCCTACAATTATTTACCATACTGGATAATCATGGATGATTTTAATATTTTAATTTAAAAAGTCCATAATGTAATTTAAGTCAGGACTTGTACATTTGTTGATAGAATTTGTAAATTTATAAAACTTACATTTATTGTTTACAAGGATTTTTCTTATTGTCATTGTTAAAATTTATTACAACACCGCACATCTATATTTGTTTACGATAATGTTTCACATTACAATAAATTTCTTAGCGATTATACGGCACGTATGATGCTCAATGTTGTAAGCTCAACGATGAATCTTATTTCTTCTATTTGCAAAAGTTCACGCGATATAGTGTTGCCAGGTTTATTTTTCTGTTTCGTTATCGACTAAGAGAATATTCATTTATCAAACTAATGGCTGAGCTTCATCAAATGAGAACTTTTCTTTTTATTATATTGTAGTAATAATTTATTATACTAACATCTAACTTTAATGTCAAAGTTTTTAAATTTTAAATCATCATATTCCTGTGAATATGGATATCGTTTGTAACAAATAATAATTTTGGTAAAACTATTTATATCAAAATTTATTATATTTATATTTTTATTTATATAGTGTATACATATATACGTATCTATTCTATTAGTATTACTTTTATAAACTTTTAAATGTATTAAACATGCAATTTATTGTCTATCCATACTTTAATTACATCTTCATTTTTCGTTACCACCCAAAGGTTGGCTGGAAGAAATCACTTATAGTGATAAGTCCGCCTTTGTACAATTTTGTCACGTAGCCTTTATATGTAATTGTTTTATGTACAATAAAGTATTCATTAACTCAAAATTTATTAAAAATTATTTAAAGAAAAAATTTACGGAAAAACAATGTCACGTACCTTCCATTCTATAAGCTGCTATTATATATATCTGCAAATATACATGTACTTATAAACTTAGTAACTTTGCTTACACTTAGATAAATAATGCTAATTTTAATTTAAGTCAATTTAAATAAATATGTCTGGTTGACTAATTTAAAAAAAAATCAACGTTTAACTTAAGTAACATTTTCTAGTGATGTTTCATATCTGAATTCTTTCGCCTTCGAAAATAAATACAACAGTCATAACCACTAAGAGGTAATTAGCTTCTACACAAGATCGCCATTACTGTCAAAGTACTCAAATTGATTTCTTGTATGTATATAGCTCGGTAGTCGATTTGCGGCGGGATGTTTTAAATTAGTGGGTAAGAGACAATTATCCATATTTAAGGTGTAAGTCTAATTGGGGACCAAAAGTACCGCCGGCTTATAATAATTCAGATAACCACGTGTGAGCTTCAATTATTACAAGACGAGAATATAATTAAAGACATTTCACTTTAAACTTGTTTACAATTTACGTTTAGATATTTAGGGGGTAATGATTGCAAACAATTTAAGTGTATAATTGCAACATTGTCAGTACATTACTTGATTGTTCAGACAAGCATTCAGTACCAGTTCTTGCTTACAAAGTAGGTAAGTGTCGGCGCAATACCGGGGTTGTCATGATCAGAGTAAATACAAAATATTATTTACTTCGTTTCAGTGCAATCGGGCATACGATTTAATATAATTGGACCGATCTAATACTGGACTTAAACAATGGATTTGAAAGGTTAGATAAGTAATTTGCTTCGTTAATAATAAACAAATCAAATTGCTGCAAAGTAATAATTACTTTGCTATGTTTAATTATAATATTATAAACAAAGATTTGAGGCAATTTTAAATATATTGAAATAGCTTACTATTATAAATATTATGTGAACATTGAACAGGAAATCATATAGTAACATCAGTGTCTATTAAAAATATTTAGCTTGAAAAATAACGTTCGTATGTTCATAAAAAAACTATGTAATTAATTAGTTCGTGTCTTTAAAAATGTTTGCAATAATGGTATTTATGTTTTCTTATCTATTTTCACATTATTACCGATAGATGGCAATTAATACTATGTTTTAATTCTTATTAGTGTATTTTAACAGGATTTAAACACCAAATAAATTCTTATAAGCATAGGGATTGGTGTGATATCATTTCGTTATTTTCTTGTGAAACGTTAGTAAATAGTAATGAAATACTTCTCATTTAGGTTACTAGAAAACAGTGTAATAATTTAAAATATTCTTAAATTTAATTAATTTTAACAGATTGTATTATACACTTCTTTGTGACTGAATAAGACTATTTTTAATTTGCATAAACAAACCCTCGCTTCTTTTGCAGCAATAGGAATCTTATAGCTATGTTTGGTTACCGCTAAACTATTTTAACCGCAGTCAAACGATGGGTGAAAGTAGAATAAGATGCGTTCGCGACTTTCATCGCTGAGCGAAGTTAAAAGCTTTTCTAAACGACTCTTACAGGTTTACCAAACCGTGCCTATTGTTACGTTATAGCCTCCTATTGGCTGTTCTTTCGCCTCACCGTACCTCTGCGATCCTCCAATCACAGCAATAGATTCCAGTTAGCTACTCATAGATATTTTGCAAACATTCGTGGGTATGCTACTAGCTTACGATTGCTTCATAGACGCCTAGAAGTGGACCTTATGCCTTAATACGGATATTAATACGTTGAGAATGTTAATGTTTTAGTAAAGATGTAATACGTTCTATGTAGACATTGTAAATATTTATTATTAATATTAAAATTTATAAAAAAAATGCTGTTTAATTTAAGTGATAAGAACTTATTTTTTATAAGTATCATAGGCCTAATGAAATATAATTTTAATGGATGAGACGAATAAGAATAAAAATATCTCACGATTTTTATTCTGATCTGTCTTGTTGGACATGAATGAAAAACAATTTAAATGAAATTAATCTACTAATTTTACCATTTAATTATAGATAATTAAGTAATGCAAGGACATGAAATACGATCGTATAACGATGCAATATATAAACATTTATAGATTAATTATTCGATTATTAATCAATCGTTTTAATTAATGCACATTTAACCAATTTGTTTAAATGAATATAAAAGACGTCATTAAAATTGGCCAAATTATAGTATTAACATAATCGAATTAATTTTACAGCAAATCCTTTGCCATGTCCCTGTTTTTTCTTTTATATTTATAAACAAAAAAAAAAATTGTATAAGAACAACATTTCTCCAAAATTTTTAATTATTTCTGAATTTATAAATATATCTATCAGAACCTAGTTAGCGGCAATCTTATGAGAACATAAAAATCAAAGCCTAACAAAACGTTTATTTGTTTTGATACTTATAAGAGACCAAATTGTTTGATTGTCCGGTTAGACAAGTCCAATTTCGTCGAAGGAATGAACTGATGAATCCAACTCGAACGGTCAGCGTTCCGGAAATTGTTACATACACGTATTCGTCTCGCTGGATGTTTTCGAAAAATCAATGCAGGAACTAATAGTGCGTGAGTGTTGCCAAAAAGAAATTGTGGTGCGCGATTTATATAAGGTACATAATCTACACTATAATAGATTTTAGACGTGAAGAGGTAAAAATGTCATAACAAATAAATTAATATAATTTAAATTAAAAATATTGTTACTTTATTTGCACGAGAATTATTTAGCGTGTTCATAGTAGTAGCCTCATATTTATAACTGTTTGTGTCTACGCCGAGCGAAACTCTGTTGAAAGATAGGGAAGTATAGAAATAATGATAATCGATCGGTTTTGAGAAGACTACATAAAACAAGGGTAGATATTCACGGAAGGTTTCTTTATATATTAGATTTTGTTACTTTTTATAAACTAGCTTAGATTGAACTTCCATTGGTGGTAACAGTTACGAATACATCGTATGCGCTTTGTATACACATTATATAGTTGTTCTAAGTTATATTATTCTAAATAATATTATATGTCCTTGAATGTTTAAATTATTGACAATCTTCGATACTAACTTCGACAAAATACTGGTTCCATCAGACTATCAGCATGACAGTACGGGAGATTCATTTTGAAAAAAAAATCTGAAGTTATTTCTCCCTAACTTTTCAAAAAAATCCTTGGGACTCATTCTTTATTCAAGACGAGCCACATTTCATTACTATTCCATTCATACGAACAATTAAGCTTCCGAATACGCGTCACTATGGAATAGACGGCAGAACTTTCACTTTTGTATTAAAAAAAAAAAAACAAAGGAGGCCCGGGAATTGTCACGTAGTGATAATTTGAACGTCATTATCGTGAACGTGTGATAATCTGTGGTAAGTTGGCGCCAGATTTTTATTGTCTTAACCGTTTGTGAGGGGCTCAACATATTTGTAGATTTGAACGTGATTTGTTTCTTAACAGCAATAGTGGAATATGGGTGATCCTATATATATAGTGTTATATATAGTGTATACATGTATTTGATATTCTGTATTTGATATTCATTATGTCTGTTAAAATGTTAATTTTACTGCCAGTGAATACTAATTATTATATAAAGAATTAAAAAATGTGAAACAAAGTTTTTGTGCGCTTTGATTTTTTAACTATTTAATCTTAATATATAGAATGATGTTATGATGAAATTTTATAACAAACAATTATAAACTTTGTTTACGTCAGAGCTGTACCCTATCTTTTTTATGCATATTTCCTTATTAAGAAAAAATTTACTAACCTAAAAAAAAACGACTTCACTTTTCATATTTCAGTGGTCATATTGATGCATAACAAACTTAAATTGAGTGCGGAGCACAATGTAGTGTTTTTACCCCTGGTGCGAAAGGAATATTAAAATAGTAATAAATACGGGCTTATTTGATCACTCGACAGTGCAAAAAGATCCTTTATGAAATAATATAACCTCCTGACACACAAGATCGACTTACACAAAATTCCTTTGCAGCGAATTTATTAAATTACATAACTGATTTTCATGTAATTGATTTTGTTCTAATATCAACACTATACATTCTTAATTATAATACGTATCTGTTCGTCGCATTAAAAAAATTTAAAGTACAGTTTTAAATAATATAAATAGTTTTAAATATCACGTTACGTTCTAAGATGACGATCTTGTTATAATCGTAATTCATAATTTACAACCGAACTTTCTAAACTGCTCTGCGCCATATTATACAACTGATACCTAATTATAATCATATTCTTTATTGAAATGATAGCGGCCATTCATAAATATTTTCTTTGTAACACCAGTAACATATCATAAGACATTAAAGACAACTATATTATTTATATTAATTTATTTAATTAGGTAATATAAATATAAAATATAAATAACATAATAATACTTAAATTTTAAAAAGTATTACAAAATAAATTTAAGATGTTTTTTAGAACAAATATGTTTTGGCCGATAGAATATAAGAATTCTGAATTTCAGAGTAATAGGTATGACAATGTTCGCTTAATTGTCAATTATACAATTAGTAATGTATATTCATTGAAACATTAATAAAGCAGTTGTCTAAATAAGAATAAAATAAATTTAATTTAAGCAATATTATTCTTTAAAACTGAACCTCATTTTGGGTAGTTGTAAGATATTTTCATCAAAACTATCTTTAATAATGTTAAAAAAAAACACATATGTACTATATAAAATCCGATAAAGCTACGAAAGAAACTAAAAGCTGTATCTTTATCCTTAAACAAAATAACCATAAAACTAATTAGCAAACTAAGACTTTACGACGTTATAAATAAATAAAATAGAATCCGAAATCCTTAGCTCAGATCAACTCTCGCCGAAAGGTTTTTGTCTTAAGAACAGATAAAGTCGTTGCACTAATAAAACCTCGAAAATAATTTAACGTGAGAAAAATTAACATGTCCGTTGTATAAACTGGTGATATTTTGACAAAAATAAAAAAAATATACACTTTTATTCATTTTTACGACAATGGTATATTTTATTAGTTTAAAGTAAAAATTGTAGTTCATTTAAATTTGTTATCATTTTCTTACTTAAAGTGAAACAGAAACTGCATTTTATTAAAAAAAAATAAAAGTTAATTGCGAAACTCCTTGAGATTGTATTTTACTCGTAGTGTTTGCGTAGTCAAAATATTATTAATTTATAATAATTTGAATTTAGACTATGCAAGCCTGTAATAATATACGTCAATGTATCGTGGTTCACCCATTATCTTGTAACACGGATGTTCTGAGTTCGATTCCGGGGAAAGATGATAGTGGTAATAAGAATAATGGTGATAAGATTTTTCTGAACCCGTAAAGCTTGTAAGTGTTTTTATTTTATGGTAGTGATATATGTAAGCTTTTCAATGATTTCGAGGAGGACGACGGCTGAATGTGATCCCCAGCAATTATATTAGAACCCATGAGAGTTCCAGACTTGGAGAGAACAAGTGCCAGGACAGGCTAATGGAGATCTCAAGACTTCTTCAAAATTCTGAAAAAACCAAAAGGTTTTATTGATTAAAAATACCCCATAACGCTGAC